>LVVM01000969.1:2115-57465 GCA_001882365.1 Rhizopogon vesiculosus
ATCGAAAGTGTGCTTAGCCTGCTTTCCAGTGTTCTTCTACCCAGAGACCAAGGGCCGGGTAAGTTCTCTGCATGCTCACGCTCTATCGAACATGACTGACAATGTGACAGAGCCTGGAGGAAATGGATGCTGCGTTTGGCGATAATGCTACCGACAGGCAGCGAGAACATATGGAAAGCATCTGCCGGGAACTTGGTCTGCCAGTCAAGGCGCTTTTGACTGCATAACTCAACCATTTTCTGGCTGGCCCAGGTGTTAATAGATTCAATCCATTATTTCTATTAACAGCATACAGAAACAATTGACCTCGCATCAAGTGTAGCGCGCTAGATTATGGTCAAATAGCCGATACATACGTGAACCACTTTGTATGAAGCATCATATCAATGTCAATACATTGCGAGGTAGTATTACATTATGAGAATGCGGATACAACAGCGTCACATATTACAACAAATATCACCAGCGCAATGCAAGCATGATAAGTATGACGGAGTCGGTGACGACAACAGGACAGGCGACGCGATCGTGGCACCAGCGCCGGTCGCATATATCGTGGCAGCAGTAGCCGCCGCCTAACTTGAAGCACCCGACGAAGTAGAACGAAGTATTAACTGCGGAATATTGGGGACCAATGGAGATTAGGATAAAGCGACAAGCCCTTTTGTGCATGGGCCTATGTTGAGAGTGTATGGTGCCGAGGACAATGCCAGAACGGGGAGGTGTGGTGCAGGTAACGCTAAGCATTTGTATCAGCTGGCAACGGACATTGATCGGAAGTGCCAAGTAGCATGTGGCATGCAACTCTGGTGGAGTCGTCGGATAAACAGTCAAGAATATGGTGGACGATGGAATGGATGAATGATTTCAAAATTCTATCACCTCCGGCTGCAGTTCTGGCTGAGGAGTTACTCCGACAGAACGAATCCAGCAGGACGTAGTGGAATGCGCAACTTGTAGTTTACGTTTCTATCGTCACTGATGCCATGTACAGTAAGTAGGAACCGTCAGCGGTGAGAGAAAGGTCCTCAAGATGCTGGCGAGCCTGAGAGAGGGATCCATTTAAATGATTTTGTTACGTAACATACCGAGTCAGCACCTCGCGAAAGTAAGTAGCACCGTAGTCAGAGATTAAGCTCAAATTTGGATTTTGCTAGCGGTCAAAAGACAATCGGGTGGTCGAGGACGGTGGGTGATCAATCGATGATGAGTCATTGTGGTTTGCCGCACGGCAGGCGGCTTTAGCTGAGTATATAAGACGTTTGGTCACGGCATGCTATTTATTTGTCGTGCCAGACAATCTAAGCATTGATGTAGCAGCATGGAGTATAGAAAGATTCCGGGAGAAGGTAAGGAGAAGTTCAAGTTGAGGAGTTCAGGTCTGTTCGTTCAACTTTGTCGTGAAAGAAAGCGAGAGCTTCGTCACGGTCACCAAGTCACGGAACGACTTATTCGGACTCGGACAAGGGTCTGCACCAGGTAAAGGAAATCAAGGTGGCCACACGAACTGCTCGTAAAAGACATGCAGAAGTCATATTACTAGGAAGTCGAATGTCTGTGACAACGATAAACGGCATATCTAGACATGTTCATCGCCGCTAAGACGAGAGGTTAGTGGTGCCTTTCTGAATGATCAATGAATAGGCAGATAGGAGACAGGGTTTGGGTGATCTTCGACACTTTCGGGTAACCTATAACTCAAATTCCCCATTGACTTATTCAGACTGCCACGTCGATTCTTGGTGTTATGATCTAGGTTTATGTAAATACCCATTATGGACCGAGTATGGCTTTGTGAAGGGAGTATTTCCATGTTGGTTCTTGCCTCCTTGTCACTTGTGATGAACGCAAAGAACTAAAACGAGCATTAGATAATCCCATGATTTAGCTATAAAGCTCGTCAGCTTTGAAGCCTGGATGGCAGGTTATCTCCCCCCCGGGCCGCGATAGCACGTCCTTCAAGCAGAGGAAATATGCCACAGTCGCAGCCCCTACCATGGACCGGACCCAAGCGGGACGACGACAGTGGCACTGGCTTTGCAGTCGCTAGACCAGAAGGCCATGCCGGGTTGAGAGGCCTCTTTGAAAATAAATTCATGTGAGTGACTTGGAGATACGGCGTGGACGTGAAAGATGTAATATATTTGTGATACAGAGTTGCTATAACGTTGTTCTTAACTATTGGAGGATTCGTCAGTCAAACTCGTCGCAAATTAAATGACTGTCACTGACAACGTGCCTTGTCAATAGCTCGTTGGTTACGATCAGGTTGGTTGAGTGGTGTGTTCGTGTGGTACTGCCAGTGGGCTAATTGTGCGTCAGGGAATCATCGGCAACATAACCGCCATGGAGTCTTTTGGAGCGGCGTTTCCAGATCTCTACATGAATCCGATATTGACTGTAAGGATGAATTCCAGCTGGTTTAAACTCCTTACATAAATTCACCTCTAGGCCTGGTGTGTTTCCACACTCTCGATTGGTAAGTTAATAGGGCACATTGAAAGCCAACTGCAAGCATCCGTCCATTGATTCACGTTCGCAGCCGCATCGTTCGGATCTTATGCCAACGGCGCAGTATGTGACAAAGTAAGTTATATTGTTTGGTGAGATAAGTCAACTGTATCTGACTAGAACTAGACTGGGCGGAGAGAAAGCGTAAAACACAACGTTCTGATCTTTCTTATCGGAAGTTCGTTGCAAACCGGCGCCACGTCTTCCAGTAGGTTCTGCCTTGTTCAGGTGTCCTAACTTTCCTGACGATCCCCTTTTGCTAGAATATCTTTTCGCCGGTCGTGCTGTTGCCGGTTATGCACTCGGTTGTCTGACGCATGTAATCCCAATGTATATTGCTGAGATATCCACTGCCAACATTCGTGGATTTCTGATTTCTCTGCTGCAACTTGCTCTCACAGTTGGTGTGAGTAAAACAACCAGTACTGATGTTATGCTTCTGATTCCAATTTTTTTTAGTTTGTTGTTGGGTGTACGTGTCATTTTATACTTTCATAATTCGTATATGCTCATTATTTGAAGACTGGATCGCGGATGCAACGTCATATATCGGGGGAACCCGATGCGCCCCAGGAGTCCCTTACACTGGACCGCTTTTGACAGGCAGTCCTACGTTCAATCCATACCATGACGTTCCTGTTGGAGGCTGCACTGGTCAAACTCAAGCATCATGGAGGGTCCCACTTGGATTACAATTATTCCCTGCTTTGGTGTGTCAACTATATCCTTTTGCCTCTCCTTTTACCTATGGACATGCACTTGGCAGTGCCTTGGCATTGGTATGTTCTTTATGCCTGATTCCCCCGGTTGGCTCGTGGAGAGTAATCGCGAGGGAGAAGCTGCGCAGACGCTGTCGCGTCTTCGCCGGAAACCCGCTGACGACCATTCGGTTCGCTTTGAATTACTGGAGATCATGGCTGAAGTTCGATACACGAGAGAGGTCACCAAGGCTATAATTCCTAATGCAGGGCCCTACAGGCTGTTCATTCATAAGCTGGTCTCCTTTGGTTCTAGGAAAATGACCAAGCGTTTGTTTGTCGGTTGTCTTCCTATGTCGTTCCAGCAAAATATGGTTGGTGTATAAACTACAGTGTTTTCTCACGTACTGACGAGCTGTGGTTTTCTAGTTTGTAAGTCATTGGTTCATCTTCTGATAATAAATGTCACTCACTTCTCTCTCGAGGCTATCATTTATTATGCGCCTTTGGGTAAGTGACATGAAATATTGCAATGCGTTTACACAGTTGGTCCACAGTTTTTAGCCAAATGAATCTCAGCGATAACACTACCTCCCTGCTCGTCGGTTTATTTGGACTTGTGAATGTAAGATAAATTACCAGGCAAGGTCATCTATGTGCCTCTTAAATTACTCTAAGATATTCGCCACTCTACCTGGCGCCATTCTTGTCGACCGTATGGGCAGGCGGCCTTTATTACTCTCTGGTGCAGCCGGATGTTTCATTTGTATGGTGGTTATGGGCACTATTGTCACTGTGTACGGCCCGCACTGGCCATCAAATGGAGTAATGGTTCAGGCTATCATCGGTAGGTGGGTTGTGACTAGATATACAGCATACTAAACTTCCTTATAGCCTCCTTGTTTTTATTCAACATCTTCTTCTCTTACTCATGGAATTCGATTGGATTAGGTGAGTAACTCGCTTGCGTCATTTCATGATTTCATATCCTTGCCAGTTATTCCCAGTGAGATTTTCCCGCTGCATTATCGGTCCATTGGCCTTAGCTTCACCACGCCGAGTATATGGATTTCGAACTTGTAGGCGGTTACTCCTTTCCTCTATTTATTTTAGTATTGAAACCCTTTAGTATGGCCACACTATCTTTGCCAGGTTTTGTAGAAAAATCGGGTGGATTAGCGTACTATATGACGGCAGTAACGTGCCTGCTTGGGTTCCTTGCAGTCAGTAAGTCAAATCCCTACATCATGTCAAAAAGTGTGCTTAACCCGGTTTCCAGAGTTCCTTTTCCCAGAGACCAAGGGTTACGTGAGTTCCCTGCGTACGCCGTTGAATATGAAGGCTGATGACGTGGTACAGGCCTTGGAAGACATGGATACTGCGTTTGGCAGTAAAGTTACTGACAGTGAGAGAGAGCACAAGGAGCGTATTTATCGGGATCTTGGTCTGCCCGTCAAAGCACCTCCGACTGTGTAACCTAAAATTTCCTCGCTGACCCCAGTTATATTCTTATGAGCACATACGACTTGTACTTATTACCTGCTACGAAAATGACGCAATCTTCAGATTTCCCGTAGATGCCCTTACGCCATTACGTTTTGCAATTCTTTACTCGGTCCATTGTGGCCAATCATGTCGATTTTACGTTTTACGTCCATAGGCAGTTGCCAAAGCAGCTCTCTGTACATGTCCAAGTTATTTGCACACTCTGTTGCACTTGGTGTTCGATCAGAACTCAGAACTCCAAGACAGGCATCAAGCAACAATTGCATTCATCACGAATCACATACCCACGACTACAGTAGAAACATGAAAACCAAGAGGAAGGGAGGGGAAACCCCACAAGCAGCCCAAATCTCGGACCACAACCACGCCCAAGCGCTCACCACACACAGCTCGCTCCATTTCATCAGACCCATAGGGGGAGAAACGAGAGAGACATGTGGCGGGAGACAGCATCGAGGTAGGAGCAGCGGGAGACACAGGATTTTGCAGGGGGGAGGGGTGGAAACGGTAGTGAGGCGGGTGTAGTGGATGTGAGTAAGGGTGGATGGGTAACAAAAGTGGTTGATGCCGAATAAAAAAAATGAAGACTAGGAGACCGGGAGACCGGGAGGAGACGAGATAGAGTAATAAGAGCGGGAGATAGATAGAGAGTATAGACAACTTTTACTGGGATGATGATGATAACAAGTCCGATGAATGATGAATGCGAAAGGCGATGAAGATTACATATGATAGGGTTGAGTCGCGGAAGTCGGGGTCTAGAGAGGTCCAGCATATCAGTATACGCTGACCTCGTCCCACGCCAGCGCATTCGAAAAGTCCATATCAACATCGAGGTTGAGGCTCGAGTCGACAGAAACGTCCTGCGAACTCGGCAGCATCTCCAGCAGTCTTTCTATTCCCATCTCTAAATGGACTTGTTCCGTCCAGTCAACTGTGTCGATCCCACTCGTAACCAGCCCTAAACCGAGCCCCTCTGCGGTAGTCTCGCTCAGCACCTCCGTGCTATTCGTGTCTTCTGCCGAAGGGCCAATGCCTGAAAGAGCGCAAGTGCCAGTCGGCGGCGACGCGAGAATCTCTGCGAACAGGCGCGTGAGGGCTGCATCTGTGGCTGCCTCGTCTTCAGGCTAAAACAACACAGTATAAGCTATTTTGTTTGCTCAAGATTGTAAGCGACTAACCTCGATCGTAGCACTGTCGCACATCTGGTTGCTCTCACCGGTCCCGTGACCAGACGTATGCTGCCCACCCGCTGCAGGGACACTGCCGGAACGGCAGTGGTCGCCACCCGTGCTAGGTGGCGAGTGGGAGCATGTCCAGTTGAGAGGTCGAGAGTTTCCTTCGGTGCATCGATAGGTGCTGGTGAGCTGGACCTAGTTAGATCTGAGAGAGAAAATGTAGGGCTGAGTGGAAAGTCGAATGAATCGCCCGAGAACATTACGGGACTATCCGTGAGCGTGGAATGCGTGGGTGCAGGAGAAAGTGGATACGAAAGAGTTGCAAGCGTTGTCGACTTGGGTGATGAAGCTGTGGGAGATGTGGAATCCACAGTTGAGGAAGTTATTGACACAGGTGATGGCGTGCAGGCGGACGAGAAAGTTGGGGTTCGAATCGAAGTCTCGGGGACAGTAGTGAGCTCAGGTGTGTTGGTGCTTTGGGTTGCCAATGTCCGCAACACCGCTTCATATCCCATCTCAAGCGTTCGGATGCGCTCGCGTAACTCCAGGTTCTCACGCTCCCTTTGCTCCTCGGCACGTTTCCGCTCTCGCTCCTGCTCCTGCTGAATGGTGGCAACCTCAGGCTCTGAGACAGAGCTGCTTGAGGGTGAAGCGCAGTCGGACATTGGAACGCCGGCACGCAGGCGTCTATTCTCCTCCTCAAGCTCTGCGACTCTACGCTCAAGGAGGGAAAATTGGGCCTTTCTGCGGTCACGGGAATTTTGTGCCGCTATACGATTGCGGTGTGCACGGGCTTCCTTGCGTTCGTCTGGTGTCATGGCTGAGCGAGGGCGCTTACGTGGAGGTTCCTCCACGGATACATCTGGAGAATCTGCGCGAGAGGATGAAGGGGATGCATGACGCTTGAGGGAGGAAGAGGGGAGGGAAAGGTTGGATGGGTTGACGAAACTTGCTGGAGGTGATGATGACATGGTTCGACGTATTCAGCGGGGGTGAGTTGAGGACAATTAATGACGATAATTAGAGGAGAATTTTAGTGAGCTGCAAAACTGCGCATGTCAACTTTCTCAATTGCAAGCGCAGGACGACGTGGTCATGAGGAAAGAAACACGTTGAGACACGTATCACCTTTTAACTTGCACCGCCACGACAAATATCCATAAACTTTGCTATTCCCAAGAAACCAGTACGACTACATCGCCTACTCGTACACACACGCAGTTATTATTAAGTCCAACCGATCAAAACGGCAGCATGCACAGCAAGATAAGCCTCCGACAGCTTCCCATTAATGACAGACTGCGCATGCTCCTTGAAACCCTTCATCTTCACCTCCCGAACAGGCAACCCCACCGCCTTCCTGATCTGCAACAATTGGAACAGCAACAACCATTCAAACTGCACGTCGTCAAACCAAAGTGTGCACAAATTCGGAAACGCATCTCGTCTCCCTGAACATGAGACGAAGCCCATCAACTGGTTCGTGATGTACCTAGAAACCGAGAGTGACCTTATGCCTGAGAATGCGTGCGCAAGTGCAAGCCACCCTCCGTGTATTATTGACCTGCTGCGCAATGTAAGGTGGCATACAGAGGGGAAGGGTGGTGTTTCGTGCTTCAACTTGTCCACGAGCGACTGCAGCTCACGGGTTGAGCTCACATTATCGAAGTCCAACACTAGCTCGCGTAGCATGGGGGCACGTATTGTCCGGAATACTGTAGGGAGGTATATTCTGGAAATATTTGCTTCGGGCTTGAGGACCAATGTCTCGAGCAGAGGTATTTCGACGACTGGGTGGTTGCTGGCGCGAACATAATCCACAGGTTCCCCGATCAGCGTGAGATGAGTTAATGACGTGAGGCGAGAGAGGAGGTCACTGAAATTCTTAGGAGAAAGACCAGCATCCCAATGACCACCTAAAGTGAGCGCCGTTAGGCGGTTTCCGGATAGGAACGGGTCTGGTGAAATGGATGAGAAGTTTCCTAGTTCAGCAGACCTGAGCGAAGGGAGACCTTCGGTAAACAAAAGAAGTCTGCTGTTTGGGATGTTGGGCGGATAGTACACAACAAGTTCTTCAAGCATTGGTGCTTTCGTATGCCCGATCCTGTCTAGAAGTTGTGTGAATGGGAAATCCACATGAACTTCCAAACGACGGCACACATGAATATGCGAAAGAATAATGTTCGATATCCGCAAGTATTCTGGCTCACAGGTAGGGGAGCCTCGACCGCGTATATTGCAATGAATGCCTGTGAACCGGATGTCAAGCAGCTGTCCTTGTGAGCGCATCAAGTAAAGGTCGAGAAGATCTAAACTCTGCCCAAGGAACAGGCGAATCTCCGTCCAAAGCAGCGCCATTCCAAGCGTCACAGCTCTCCAATGCCGTGAAACACTCGCAAGTAGAAGCTCGGGCCTGGGACGGGGGCATAAGCTAGTGGGCTTGCAGGAAGCAGAACAGTCGTCTGCTCCAGTGCTCGCTCTGACTGTCTCTACAATGATAATCTCCAGAAGCTCGGTCGGGAGGAGGGAGATAGACGACACGCGGGATGTCTTTAGTGTTCGGTTGATGCGCAGCTCCTGTGCTCCCATGATGCACAACGATTGCCCTGCCTTCCCTCTCGGCTCTGAAAGCTCTTGGGTCATAGAAACGCATTCTTGCATTGTTGTCCTAGTTCGTGAATGTGTTATCAGAAGTGCTTTGTGAAGCAGGTCACTCACATTATCTGTCTTCTTATCGTCTTGATGGGAGCTCACACGGTACGGTCTGTGGTTCTCAGCATTGAGGGACCGTGCATTTTATAGTAGATAAAGTCAAACCGTAATACTGGCATGACAGGGCAGCCACCTTACCCAATCATCCGGTGCCAAGTGGGCATAGGCAGGGTTTGACCCGACTAGAAGCGCGAAGGCAACGAAACTACGAAACGAGCGTTTCAACTCACGGGCATGATCCGGTACCCACATTACTTGAAATTGAAGGCTTTGAAGTCCTACCTTTACGTTGTTCATGCATACAGGCATGAGACTTTTCGCCGAACTACAGCGAGCGCTGCTCTCCTTGATCCTGATGGAGAAGTCTCAATTGTCTCCAGGAACGGCAAATTCCTACGAAACCGCACAATCTTGTCAATGGAGCCTCAGTAGACATTTAAACCTCCTATATACGGACGGCATGATGATCCCAATCACCGTTCGCCACTTGACCTGTGCTTCAATCAATAGCGATAGAGCAAATATCGCGACTGACCGAGCTTCTGCTTCTTGAAGTTCTTCACACCACATGACGATGATCCTAACCACGTCAACCGCGCCACCTGTCTAAGGCTTCAAGATCAAATTGGTCAAGCCTAGCCCTCTTGAGGTTTTTATGCGCCCATCGCAGAGATATCG
The DNA here is from genome assembly GCA_001882365.1 of Rhizopogon vesiculosus. Lineage (NCBI taxonomy): Eukaryota > Fungi > Basidiomycota > Agaricomycetes > Boletales > Rhizopogonaceae > Rhizopogon > Rhizopogon vesiculosus. The sequence goes on from LVVM01000969.1 coordinate 11,399, forward strand.
CAGATTCCTGACATGTTTCGAAGTTCAGACGTTCACTGGCGTGTTCAGACCGATCAGACTCTTGGCAATCGGTTTCGCTGGATGCTGCAATGCACAAGCTACTGGTAAGATATCAGCAAGAAATTGACATCGGAGCGCCTTGATGCGATCAAGATTCCAGGAGTCGGGTGATGTTGTCATCTTCAGATGTGCACGTAGTGAAGTGTTAAGAAAAATCTTGACCTAGAAACTTGACGCGATGAGGATAAGGTATATACTTACTTACTTGCCCCAGAGGTAGTATTCTCCCAAAATCGAAGAGACAGTCGTGAAATGGGAGCGATCACAAAGATGAAGACGTCGAACGGCCTAGCGAGACGACTGATCAATTGGCATATGATTCAAGAACGATACCCAGTAGCGAAAAAAAGAGGGGAGGGATGCATGTAAATAAAGAGAATTCGCCCGTAACCGGATAATAATCAAGTACCGGTCTCAACGTTCCACTCTCAAGATCTCAAATTGCATCACTAGTACTACTTTCCTGTCTTTCAGTGGGAACACGCATCCTAGACTTTCAATGCTGGAAGCGGAGGTACGAGTCCTGGGATACCAGGATTCGTGCTCCTGCTTGAAGACAATGTGACTGTAATATGCCTGTGTCCTCTCCGCTCCATCCGAGGAATTGCAGACAATCCATCTTCAACCCTCACGTTGAAAATAATACCGTAGATACTTAAGTACCTATCCCTCGCCCCGTTTGCGTTCGCATTGTGCAACTCTTCAAGCACACAGAAGTAGAAGCAAGACATGCACCGCGAGGAGATAATGTTACATCAGATACTCCATGCTCCAGTACAGTTCCCCAAGCACAACTTGTGCAGCCTGGTCATACTGGGCTTAGGAAGAGCACCTCAAAAATTGCCTATGTCATATGGAGACTCGGGAAAGCGGGTGTATGCGGACTGCTGTAGGTAACGGACCTGCGGGCTGGCATCGTCATTATTACGGTATTCGCAGGGAAATAGTTAGAACTCGCAGGGTACCCGATACCACGATAAGGGTCGTTTCAATTGCAATGTTTTTGAATTGATGTTTCTCCGGTGGGTGAACCAATGTGTACAAGAATTTTCCCGACGCCCCAAAGTAAGTTTCCGTGGGCGATGAGTTTCCGTTTGTCGGAACGATAACAGACAATATAAGGTTGAGGTAGATGTATAATATTATGATGGCTGACTAGGTTTCAACAATGTTACAACATGATAAGTCTAGGCCTGTTAATGTATGAGCTCGTGGATAATGCCTCAGAATTGTGAGACTCACATGCATGTGTGGGGTGGTAACAAGAAAATCACATCCGCGGGCCGCGGTGAAAGCTGGTGAAGGCGACAAATTCAATGTACAAGGTTGTAGCATGAAATTATGCATCCAACCATGGTTGGGGTTACCGATGGACATTCCTCAGATTCGTGGCTGATCTCAGGAGCGTCACGGTAGAGTTGATTCCACGAGCGTAACGAGCCACTACATTTCATCCACGTTTCGTCTCCCCACGTAAAGGAGGTAGAAAACGATGACACAACGAAGGCTGTTAGTTTGAAATTGAGGAGGGTAGAACTTCGGAAGGATTCAAAGATGACTCAATGATAGGAATACGAAAAGTATAAGTATATAGTTCACCAGCCCTGCGCACGAGAATGCTACTGGTCTGTTGAAGAGAAGAGTCACTTAAGGGTGTCGCCGGGGATCAGAACACTTCTGGAGTGTGAGAGCGCTGAAGACGATGAAGAGGTCAAGTGATAGGGTTTTGTATAACTTAAGCGGAAACTAGCGGGGACTATAGCCGCTGCACAACTTCAAGTTAGGCAGTGACGAAAATCTCGCGCGCCTAACATCATGTCCTTGTCCCCATCTGCAACAACTTCAAACGCATCAGACATCCCTTCCAAACGACGCAGAACACACAGTCTTATCGCACAAAACAACAACAACAGCCATCAAGGAATGAGTCAATCTCCTGCAGACGCCGCCCATTCGCCCCAACCAGATTCGTCCGCCCACATACCTAAGAGGGGCGCAAGAGCTTGTACTGCTTGCAGGAAAGGTAAAAACAGATGTGAAGGAGAGGTACGTCTATTCACGGCTTGCGCGATTATCGCCCCCATTCTTGCTCACTGGCCCGCCCTCCCGTCCCGGCCCGGCGTCACTAGGCTCCTTGTCGTCGATGTCGGTTGAGTGGGACTACCTGTGTCTTCGAGAAACCAGAGAAGAAAAACACCAATGCTATACCTGGTGCCAGCGTTGAGTAAGTCTCAGGTGTCATCGTGTAAACTGTAGCCCTCACTGCTCAACAGGCGCTTGTCTCGCCTCGAGGGTCAATACTTGGTAAATTCCTCAACCGTCTGTTGTGCCCCTTAGACTATCTGATAATTTCGATTTTTAGGTTATGCAGAGCCAGATGATTGGCATGCAATCATCTTTGGACCGCATTCTATCTGCTGTCCAGAGTCAGCCTTTTGGTAATCAGCCCCAGGGTTACTCTGGGAATATGACTCCCGGGCCCGGTCGGGAAGGCCCTGCATTTATTCCGCGCAATGGGTATGATACGCATGGACATGTTGGTGTACAAAACTCCCAGCTGCGCTCCCAAACAAGGTCATTCCCGCCGCTGCCAGGCTTCGCTCCACCGGTTCGTTCCCTCGTGACTTCAATTGGCATACATCTCTGATAGTTGATAAGCCCCACAAATATGCAACTTATGGCATTGTACCAAGTGCCACGCCGTCGTCAGATGATGAGTCTGAGGAAACACTACCTCGTGCCTCGCTTAATGCGCCCATTGAAGCCCTCCAAGGTTTGGCAAATGCCGCCGCAGAAGCTGCAGCTGCGCCATCGTCATCTTCGACAAGGTTTCTACGTTATCTTAGTGGGCTACATAAGTGTGCTGATCATAGTCAACAGAGCTAAAAAGCGCCCCCGGGTGGAGCCCATTCCTCGGAATGCATTTCCGCACGTCATTGAGAAGGTGAGCTGCCCTCGAAATACCGAACTGGATACATAATACTGTGGTATAGGGGCTTGTTTCCGAAAATGAGGCGCGAGAGCTCTATCATATGTAAGCATCTCATGGATCTGGTCCTTCTCCAACACCATTCTGATTCTCGTAAAGTTTCTTTGCTGGGTGTCACATCTTCATCCCTTTATTCGATCCAAATTATGATACATTCGAGAGCTTGTTGGAGCGTACTCCATGGACATTTGATGCCATACTTGCCGTCGCAAGCAAAATTAGGAGTGGCAACGGACCGCTCAGCTCAACATTCTACAAGTGTCTGGAGGAAGCGCAGGGCATTGCACGCTCATCGTTATTTGGCCCGATAGTGCGGAAGGAAGCTGTTATGGGTGAGGGTCTCGTCAAGAATGTATTGCTGCAATATCTCTAACTAATTTTCCAGGGATGCTACTTCTGGCTGCGTGGAGTACAAATGGATGGCTCCCTAGCGGCCACGCAATGCGGATGGCGTTGGATCTTGGTCTCCACCGAGCATTGGATAAACTCGCCGATGATTCAGGGAAAACGCGGACCGAGGAAGAGGAACGTGACCTGGGTACACATCAGATTAATTATTCACTTATAGTCAAGAACTAACTAGCTTCCCAGTTGTGTCGGCGCGCATTTGGTTATGTCTATACTGGTTTGATCACCAGTACGTTCAAAAGATTGTCACTTCACTTGTGTCTCAACAATCTTTCTAGGATGAGTCTTGGCACCGGCCGTCCTATCGTGTTGCGAGACGAGAGCTCCATTCGGCACTGTCGTGTTCTTTTGTCGCACCCGATGGCATCGCCGACAGATGTAAGGCTAATCTCGCAAGTAGAGTTAATCGCTCAAAAAAGTAAGGAAATATTCCATGACGATATCTTGATAGCTCATTCTTTACCTATAGCCCAAATCTACGAGACTCTCGCGCCTCTCAACGGACAGGTTAACCACAACACTCTCGCCTTCATCCGCCGCGCCAACGTGGCCCTTGACAAATGGTGGCAAGACTGTGACAATCTTCATCGTGCGTAGTTTACTCAGTCGTTTGTGTGATGTCCTGATCGCCGAGGCAGGTCAAACGATGGACGAGAACTCCCTTCCGCGGAAAATACTCGTTGGAGAACTGCACTACGCTAAACTTTGGCTTGTCTGCGTAGCTCTTCGAGGTGTATCGTGGGATAAGATGCCTTTCGAGCAACGCGAGCTTGCGTTCCAGGCAAAGGATGCGGCTTTCAACTGCCTTTCTATTTTTCTCAACTCCGCCGAGTATCGGTAAGTTTAGGGCTTGATCGCGCCTTGTTCTTCGCTTGACCAAGTACGATCGTCATCACAGAGCGGCCTTGAGATATGCAGTCCACGACAGCCTCGTAACAGCTGCATTTTCTGGTCTCTTCCTGCTCAAGATGGCAAATTTGTTCCCCGCGGAGCTCGACCTGGCTGCCATCACAGCACAAGTCGAGCAGCTCGCACAGCTTCTCTCTGACGTTGCAGCCGAACGGTACAATTCTGCTCCTGCCTCTGCCCATCTTTCACACTAATGACAGTCCCATAGTTATGCACTCACACTGCGGATAATGCTCGCCAACCTCCGTCGGAAAGTCGGGATGATCGCAGGGCTGGGCGCGCCTATGGCCGGCATGGCTGATGGTATGGTTGTGCCAGCTCCAGGATCTTACGTCGATTCTACGGGGGTGTCGGCGCCTTTCACAATGGAGGAACTGGGTTTCACATGGCCAAGTGATCGTGCGTCATTCAGTCCGAGCGCGATACCCTTGTGGTTGCAGGAGAAGAGCCTGACGGACCTGGGGTTACCTGTGAACGGCAGTGATGGCATCTTCATGAACGTACATGGTGTGAATGGCTGGAGCGGAGATTTTGCACCGATGCCGGGAGCTTGGTGAGGACGCGACTGTACATATGACAGTGACTTTTCCGCGCGCTGAAGGCTGGTGATGTGCATTTTTTTTGAGCATTTGTGTCTGATACTCTACGTCTGTGCTTTCTTGACCGCTCGTTGTGTTGCTGTTGTTGTCCTTGTTGCCCTGAATTAAATAACACTGTCGTCTTACGTATCTCCTTTTCGTATGGTGACGTGCTGAACAAACAAACATTGCGACTACAAATATACTGTCCTACGGGTACACACAGAGATAGAAGTGATGAACAAACACAGTGGTAGATGACCAAGCCAGCAACCTGTAAGCCCCCTACTCTTCGTCCTCGTCGCTGTCTTCCTGCTCCTGGAGGAACTGAAAAACAAAATGGGATGAATTTGGTGCGTGAAATAATAAAATAGCAATCGGTGAACTGACCTTGACGAGTGCCTCAGTGGCTTTCAGGAAGTGCTGTCGGCCCTGTGGCTTGGATCCCTTTTGGTACCAGTAGATGATCGCTTGGTCGGAAACACAATCCTTGTTGTATAGGACCTGTATGCGACTTAGTAAGTTATGCATCCATTCTGCACCATGCCACCATCATGTTCCAGACTTTGGGGTGGGGATAATAGCACGATACAATTGACCACCGGCTCCCAAAAAGGCCGATGTGTAGCCACAATATCGCATCCCACAGGACTGGTGGCGGACGACCAAAACAAGGAAGACATTTGAAACACACCTTCAGAATCTGTGGGAAGGTTTTCATCAAACGAGTGTCGTCGTAACAGTACACCTGTACGATGTTGATTAATGCGACCTCAGTTTTTGGGCCCTTGCAGAAGGCCGTGAGAACCGGTGCGAATTTCTGCGCAGGATCAATGGAAGTTCGATGACACGAAATTCGAGTCACTCACAGCGACCTCGCGTAGTGCGAGGCCCTCGATCTGATCTGGGCGTGCACTCCAGTCTACGGAGGCCATGAGTCCTTGCCAAATGCTCTGGATAAGCTCGGTCTCGGGGAGTTGCTGTTCCTCTAGTTTACTCTGGATTGAGGATATGATCTGTGAATCGTCCATGAGCTGAATGACTCGTCCAAAAGAGTAAAAATGACGTACGGCCTCGCTATCGTCGCCACGTTCTACCACTCCCTTCAGCTCACTCATGATCGCATCTTTCGCGATCGCGTATTGCTTCTTCGTGTACCAGTCTGCCACGGTGGGCAGGTTTTTCTCCCGGAAGAAAGCGTCGAGGACCTTAGAATCTCTCTTGTTTGGAGGGAAAAAGAGGAGTAAATCCTTGATATTTCCGCGCTTGAGCGTTGATGCAAGATGATCGATCGACTGGTCAGTGAGATAGGCACGGAAAACGAGCACAAGAATGTTAATGGATTGGTCTACGAGTGTGGTAAGATCCATGTGCACGATCAGCATAGTATATGCACGAGCTTACCGTTCTTAACAAGGTGATCCTTGGTCAGACTCTGGAGGCAAGCTGCGGTCACAAGGCCCTGCGAAAGGAGGAGACCGATTGTCATAGCGAGCTTGTCGCGCTGCTCGGATGTCCAGCGGCCAATATACTGCAGGAGAGTGGGAAGACTCTGCTCCTCGAAGGGTTTCTGAAGATATTTGAACCTGCATTTCTGATCAGCCCTACCTAGATTATGTATCAAGCCCGCACGCACCTTCGATTTAATTTGTTGAAGACATCGACATATCTCTTCAACTCATCGATTTCGGGAGGGCTTCGTGCGTTGAAAATGGAGAACGGCGACATGGGGGCGCCATCATCAAGATAGGACCCACCCGGTTGGATGAGGCCACCCACGAGGAGGATCTCGAACAAGGCATCGGCATATTTGAGATACTCGAGTGTACCGCCAGCTTGGATAAGTTTAGCGCTGAATGCTTCAAAATCGTTCTCTGGAACTGTTTCAAGATGTTTGTAGAGCTGGTCTCTGAAGACTAGAGATGGTGATAAGTGATGAAAATAGGACTGATTGAGACGGGGGGCTACCTGCTGGCTCGTGCTTGGCCTGTGCTTTAACCTGACCTTTGCGTGCTTTGATGCGAACGCCCGTGAGTGAAGGCTTTACAGTTGATTGCTGAGACATCCACAGTCTACGAGCGATGTCGAGAGCGTGGATCAAGGTGAACTGGGCGGAGACACTGTTCGGAGATACCCGAGATACGAGGAAAGTGCTCGTTGACAACGCTAAAACATCTTGTACAAAAGAGATATAGCTACGTAGATCTACTAGGGGATCATGGGACTAGCCATGAGATATTTTGATTCGAAACAACTTGAGTGAAACCCATCATGTCGTTGCCCAAACTTAGGAGTCGTGGACGTGACTTGTCAGTGGCTCAAACCATCACTTGGTCTCCACTTCATTCTCTCTTCCACTCTAACTTTTAGCAGCGAACGCCCAGCACCAATCCCCATGAACATCCGTTTCACAGACTCCCCAAACGCGCGCTCAAAATCAATTACAACTGCTGATGGCATCGACACCTTTGGTGTATGTATCCCCCATGTCTCTCCTGAACCGTGACACTCAACTCCACACCTAGATCTTGAACCAGCACTCTACAGGAAATACTTCCTACCAGGTTGGTATCTCTGAGGATGTCGGTACACGACGCTACATGGAAGACGCCCATTCTTTCGTTGTCGACTATGCTGGCGTGCGCGGCCAGGGCTTCTTCGCTGTTTTCGACGGCCATGCCGGAAAGCACGCCGCTGAGTGGTGTGGTGCTAATTTTCATGAGGTTGGTAGCCACTACTCCGCTGCCTACTTTCCAACTAATCAAAGACCTTGTCGGTAGTACCTCCTTGATACACTCCACACGTCCTCCAGTGCCACTATTCCGGACGTTCTCAATCAGACATTCCACAGCGTTGACAGGCACCTCTCTCGCCTCTGCGAAGAATCCGACGGCAAGCTCCACTCAGGATGCACTGTCGTAACCGCCTTCCTTCGCATCGAGGATGCAAACGGCCGGCAACCCTTCCTCCCCACGCCTCCACCCTCCCCTACTGAAAGCAGGAGCCGAAGTGGCAGCGAGTCTCCGACAGAACCTGCGGATGATTCCAAGGAGATAGACAGGAAGGCCAAGAGCAAGTCCCCTACTTCGACTTCTCGTCTTGGAAAGGCGATCAAATCCCTAAGCGGCTCTTCGCCAACCTCAACCTCCTCCCCCGTGACACTTCCCCCTGTGGATAGCCCTTCTTCTTCGGTGCCAGTCCACACGCATCCGATCGATCCGCCACTCAATACGCGGCGCGTGCTTTACACCGCGAATGCGGGTGACGCGCGTGGGGTACTCTGTCGTGCGGGTCGCGCAGTGCGCCTCACTTACGACCACAAGGGAAGTGATAAGCAGGAGGCAAAACGCATCACCGATGCTGGTGGATTTGTCATGAGTGGGCGCGTTAATGGCGTTTTGGCCGTGACGCGGAGTCTCGGAGACAGCAGTATGAAGGAGTACGTCGTGGGGAGCCCATATACGACTGAAACTGAGCTCGGGAGCGACGACGAGTTTCTGATCCTCGCTTGTGATGGGGTAAATAGTGTCCCTTGATGATGTCGCTTCGAAGTGCTCACTGTCGCGCGATCTTGCAGCTCTGGGATATCACAGGCGACCAGGGGGCGATCGACCTCGTGCGGCATATTCCGGATGCACAAACAGCCTCAGACACACTCGTGAAGCATGCGCTTGATCGACAAACCAACGACAACGTCACAGTCCTTGTAGTGAGGTTCAAACCTGTATCGACGACAGAGTCCGTCTCCCTCGCTTGAGTATGAGGTCAGCGAGAGCGAAGGGTTATGTGAGGAATGTTATTCTTGCGATGGTCGACATCTTGCTGCTGTTTTAGTTGATCATTTGTAGTCGGTTTAATTCGCACACAAGTATTCCGTTGGTAAATGATTGCATCGTACACTAGTACTAATATCCAGATTGTTGTCTACGAAATAAGTTGATAATGCGACACCCACAAATCTTCGTTTGGAAGCCATGAGCAATGTCACCTGTAAGTTAGTAGTCCCCCGTAGGCAGACCCTACCTCGGTCCTCCTATTGAGCTTCAAGCTTAAGAGCTCTGACCACCTCTCGCACTTGATCCTCGGTTGACCACCCGATTGACACCGTTACCACCCCCTCCTCATTCTCAGGGCTTTCCAGTGTAGTCAACTGGCTATCCAACATAGCAGCCTTCATGAAATGCCCCTGACGTTTCATCATGCGGTCCACAAGAACTTCCCGTGAGCCTTTCATGTAAACAAAGCACGTCCGAATTCCCCCCGAGTGCTTCGGCATCTCTCCTTCTGATGGAGTCTCACCCCTCAGCACCGACCGGTATGCTTTCTTCAACGACGAGCACGCGATGATAATCCCGAACTTCTTGTCCTCTCCTTGCCCAACCATGCTGCACTCATCTTCTGAGAGCGTCTTCTCCGTTTCTGCTTGGGGTATAATGATATCGGGCTCTACACGCAGCCCGTGATCAACTCCACGTTGGCTCAAAACATGGGTAACAGCCGTCTTGCGGATAGTTTCTAGCCAGGGCTGGCGGTCAGCGTCTGTCAGAGGTTCACAGCGTGACATTTTGGCGACATTGGATTGCGGGTGGAGGTCGTCGCCATCAATGAATGGGATATGGAGAGCCTTTGACAAGGCATTACCGAGAGTAGATTTTCCTGTACCGGATACGCCCTGAGGGTTTTGTGAGCATGTGTCGAGTGATACCAAATACTGTTAGATACAAAATCGGCATTTACAAAATGAGTTTACAGTTGAAGAGAAAGAGGGGGACGAATGAAAACAAATATGTACTGGGAATGTCGAGAAGTAGAACGCACCATCACCACCAAGAATATGGCATCGCTGACGTCTTGATTAGCGAGAGGTATATTGTTAGCCGCGTCATGACTGGCAATGGCAGGGTCATCCTCGGTTTTGTCATTATGATTGTGGTAAGCCGGCGCCTCGGTGTCCGGATGACCGCTGGACATGATGCCGTATACTGCAGGTGTAGATTGAGTTGATGTGATTGAGTTAGGTTGGTGCTTCCTCAAAGCAGCCGTCGGGAAGCCAGATGAAACAGGGTGACGACAAGCGTGAGGAAGGCTCTATGTCAGAGTCACTGTGTTAAATAGTCACGTCTGCAGCAAGTATACGAGCTCAGTGAACTAGTAACGACTCAGAGTCACTGAGGAAGAGTTAAACGCTACGGCGAAGTAAAATTGTAAGTAGCTTATATAATACGAACGTCAACGAAAGGTGACGGTGAGCGAGCCTCAGCGTTTGATATACGACAAAAAGCAATATATGATCAAAAATCGAGGGAACTTGCAAAACTATGAAGTTGCGCCCATTAGTAACTTACGTTGATGCAGCTAAATTGAAGTTCGAACTTCGGACTGAATGATCCGAAGCCTCGAACGTCCGATGGGAGTACGTTTTTCTGCGACTGGATATTATTACTAATCAGGAAAAAGCCCGGTGACTAGTAGCCCATGTAGCTCTGTAGTCAAGTCCCCTCCATGTAATAAGTGCCGTACTACATAGTGCTACTAGTATGTAGAATCACGTAGCGGCTACCAGACTGTAGTAGATTGTAGTTTGTGGGAGTGCTACTACAGGCAGCTCCCAGCAGCTAGCACACATAACAACCCCATAACAACCGAATTTGAATACCTAACATGCAAGCTAACATAATATGAATGTCTTACTCGATCCTCCTCTTCGTTCCCATCTATGGACCCCCACTCTCGCTAGCCTCTATGTCACCCTGCTCCTCAAGCTGGTACTCTCGAATGGCATCTTCGAATGTCTTGTCCGAATCACCGATGCGGGATGTAGCTGACGACGTAATGAGTGACTCAACACCTGCATGGAAGCTTCAAAGCACGAATGTCAGAATACTAGAGTAAGTGAAATAACCGCCCAATGTACTGAGCTGCGTCGTGCAGACTGATACAAATTCTCGCGAGTTTGTAAGGCGCTGAGTGAGCCGAAATGACTGTTGTAGATAGCTCCATAAGTAGCTGACGTGTCATCGTAGAGGGAGCCGATCTCAATGGTAGTCTGGAGGGTGTTCTTGGCACGCTCACAAGCAGTCCGTAGATGACGGAGCGCGCGGGGGTTAGTGGAAAGGTCTATATGATAACTAGCACATTCTAAAATAAACACACCCGGAGTTCTTGTTCTTGCGCTTGAACTCTTAAATGAAGTGGTTCATGGAGGCGGTTGTCAAAGTCCTCACCACCCAAGTGAGTGTCACCGGCGGTAGCCTTGACTCGAAGATACCCTCCTAAATGGTCAAGAGGGAAACATCGAAGGTTCCTCCGAGATCAAAAATGAAGACATTGTGCTCGCTGTCGACATTCTTGTCAAGACTAGGCATTTGACGATCTCATTGTGGTTCTTCTCATGATTCCTTGAACAGGAAGGAAGGGAGGGACATCATGGCTGCAACCAAAGGTCTGAGTATGGGAACCCTGAAATTGTACAACTATTTGACTGCAAAAATTACTCACTGGTAAGGAAGACAAAAGACAAAAAAGGAACTTGATGTTTTCCTGATGGACAGCATTCAGATGTTGAATTTGCGCACGTTAGAAGGTATACATAAGTGACTGTTGTTTCAGACCGTCAGAAAATTGAAATGGATACTGTAGGTGTGCGAGTAGTGCGCAAATTCGAGTCATCATTCTGCCTCGTCAGTTTGGGACTTACTCTCGAGCCCTCGCTTACATCAAGTGGTTCGACTCGACAACTGTACCGGAATGCAGCTGTGATACACCTTGACAAAATTCTTCGTCCGTGTCACCTAAAAAAAAAAAGGGATAATCTATCATCCCAGGTAGACGAGCGCAAATATCTATATACCGGATTTAGTCTCCCTATTCCTGGAAGACCGTGGAGTGCGCGTCGCGGTAGCTTATACGGATCTACAGAAAATGTAAATTAAACAATAATGCACCTGACAACTTAGTAATGCACACAAAAGCAAAATTGAGTGAATCAGATACAACCAAGATACTGTAACAACAAGCATCTTCTGATGCATCATGAAAGGACATTGTATGTACATGCGCGTTTGGGATGTGTGTAACAATGAGATGAAAGGTATGGTAGATTTAGTTTTAATGATGGAGGAATTGTTCCGGTAAAGGTTAGGGCACAACAGATTGTTGAGGAATGAATGAACTGGGTGGGATATGTGGAATTAGAAAACCAAGGAGGGATGTATATGAATCAATATACGACCTGAAGAGAAGAGAAGAAGTATATTCCAGGGTTGAAATTAAAACGTAAAGATATGCTTCGTGAAATAACGTTGGTTTGCCAGCAATCAGGGACTTGGTTCCAGAGAAGATTTCTATTATTACGATACATCCGTGAGCAATGTGCGGCAGGAAGGACAGGAAGGAGTTCAGCAACTGGGATTGGGGAGTGCACGGGACTGCGGGGGCTTCGAGAAGTCGATGGCATTGTACGCCGGTGGGGGAGCCTCCTCCGGGTCCACAAGATGGTTCTCGCTCTCATCACAATCGAGCACCCGTCGATGGTGTGCTCGCGTAACGCCGCGTACCCAACCCAGTACCTCATCTGGATCCTTCTCTGGACGGTGCCTACGTGACTGCTGTGCAGTCGATGGTCGCGTAGGCATCGTATTTGATACCGTCGTTGTGGGGACGACGTTGGACGAGTGCGTATAACGATGCCCCGTGGATGAGCTTGAGCGAGGTATAGAGACGGGTGTCGGGGGTAGCGTACGCCCAGATAGGGGGAGGCGTTTCGTCCGGGTAGGAGGTGATCCAACAGTGGATGTGGGAGAGGAAGGGACGGTAGGTAGTCGACGGCGTACGACAGACCCCGAGGAAAGGGCACGACTGCGCAACGGAGGTGCGTCGGCGGCACCATCTATAGGACTGTCCAGCGTTGTCGGCGGGATTAGTACTCCGTCTTCTGTGACACACTGAGTACAGTGGTTACCTGTAGCGGGTGGCATGCATGACAATCGGGGCGATGATCTTGATCGGTGAATCCATGGCTGTGTGGCAGGCGGAGGGTGCCACGAAGACGGCGGTGCAGGGAGCACTCGCCTGGTACTCGCACGTGGCGATGGGGAAGGCTGTGACGATAATGGCATGCAATCAGATGCAGGGATAGGCGATATTGGAGCGGGGGAAAAGCTAAGAGGAACTGAATATCGCCCGTTCGTGTTGATCCTCGGGACTGTTCTTTCTGAGTCATCAAAGAATGAAGATTGAAAGCATCCCGTCGATGGCGCAGAAGATGGCGTAGCAGGATAGCACACTGACTCGGAAGAGATACTGGCTGCGTCCCATGCAGTATTTAGGCGTGGAGATAGGTCAAAACCGTCTGCACTATGTGGTCGCAGCGATGGGTAGAGCGGTTCGCCATATACTATTTTTCGCCATTGCTTTACCGATGTCGGGAGCGGTGCCGCCTCGGTGATATCAAGCACGTCTGCATCCTCGTTGCAACGGGTATCGACTGCAGGCGTCTTCAGTGAAGGGTAAAGCGGTTCGCCGTACATGATTTTGCGCCACTGACGTGCAGAGGCAGGAGTGGATTTGGGTTTAAGAACGGAGATGTGATCTGCCGCAGGAGTATCAAGAGAGGTGGGATTGTGCCTTAAAGTCATCCAATCATCGGGCTCTGTGATGAGTAGTAGAGCGGTAACGAAGAGGTTATCAAGGAGTGAAAGGGATATTCCAGCATGGTCGAGTTGCGGAACTGATTCATGTAAAGGACTAAGTCTCTCAAATACTTTGATCCGCGGAGGGGTTTCGTCGTCTTGCGATACCTCGAGCGTTGCAATCGGTCCCTTGCAAGACGAGGTTGTACACTATGAACAGATGTGAGCGTAAGCGACGATGAGTTATGGAATTCGATGTTCACCTGATATGTGTGACCTGTTCGCTTCCACTTTAATACATGGGGATGATTTGGTATACTGAACTTTCGTGAGTTGCTGGAATAAAATTTCACGTTAGGAGTTAAACAAGCAGTGAAAAAGGACGACGCACCTTCCAAGGCTGCCACATTTGAGGTAGGAGTCAGTGTCTTTCCAGCGAGGGTCACCCATCTGTATGATAGCACCGTGGGTATCTCTTCCTTTGCCCTTGAGAGGTATATCCTTGGGCCAAGAAATGTCAGCAATCTTGACGGCGTCCCAAGGATCTGAGCGCCAGATGGTGGTTGAAGATCCGACAGTTTCTACTGAATAGAGAGGCGTTTCTGCGGCGAGGTCCGTAGCAACAGAATCTAGGAAGGAAGTAGAGGACAGCTTAAGAACGAGAAGAGGTATTTGTTGGCGACGGGAAGCCATGTCGTCACGAATTTCGAGGCGATGTAGGTAAGGAAATATAGCTGAGGGGTTGCAAGTGGAGGGACCTGGAACAGGTGGGGACGGTTGTGCCTTCTTTGCGCCCGGCAAAGCGGCGGAGACGGAAGACTTGGAGCGTGGAAGCTTCGAGGAAGACGAGATGGGAGTTGAAGAGGGTTTGCTGGGGCTGTCGGCCGCAGAAGGAGGAAGGGAAAGACGCTGGATAGGTGGGGGAACGAAGGAAGAGAAAGTCGGTTTGTCAGAGATGGAAAGTGACATGAGCGCTCGATGCATAATACAGTTAGTAGTCACTGTCGATCCGACAGAAACTGTAAGCGCACGGATAATTGCGCGCTGGAACAGTTTGAAGCGGTAGCCAGGAGGGGCAGGGTCGGAGGAGGGGAAGAATGGGGAAAACTCACTCGACTGTGGCAGGTAGTAATAGGCTAGTGCTACTAATAGCCAAGACTTTTGATCTTCAAGCGGACGTTAGCGGCCCTGCTTGCAGCGTTCTCGCTTACACACCTGTAACGTTGTACTCACAAAACAGGCACAATGGGCTTGAGGCCCTGCTCAATGCTCATTTCTCCATCTCGAACTCGATTACAGGGTCCTCGATTTTACAGCAATCTACAGCAACATTGAATACAGCATTTCCCTTTTCGATCTCAGCGGCTGTTGTTCCACGAGGAGCATCCTAAACTTCTTCTCACCTCATCGTTAACGCTCAGAGCTCGACGTCTTGTACAAAAACCAATATCTATAACTAGTAGTATCCACCGCCTACTTCTGCGCAGACAGCGCCTACCAATTGAGTTCTCGCCTCTCGATCGATATTATTATGCCGTGGACACGAAACCTCGGGATGCGCGCTCGTCCGGCACCCGCCGGCGGTCGTTGGTGTAAATCAGTTGTCCGGGAGATGGTTCCGTTATGTCGGATTTGTAATCAGTCGTTGAATTTGAATACTCCCGACCTCAGTAAATCATGAATCTTGTTGGCATCAAGTCGATCATCGGCTAGACTTTTGATTCAGAAAACAAGCAGCGAAGCAAACAGGACTCAGGAGAAGGTAAGGCGACTGCCCCCACAGCGACAACAGCGGAACTTTCTGACTCCGCTTCAAACACGTCAACAAATGCAAACATCGCCAACGCGCCGTGCCACCGCCTTCGCACTAGTACTTTATCCTTAATATTCATATCAAATATCCCCCATGTCGACTCAAGCCACGTAAATTTACTCTCGTCAGTTGCTGTTCATCGAATCTGATTTTGATGTTAGATCACCCTCCAAAAAAGACGCGACGAGCGTGACCAAGTCTCCTGAAAACAAAGGGAAAGGCAAAGGAAAGGCCCCTCCTCCTGCAGACGTATCTATGGAGGAGGAGGATGAAGAAGAAGAAGACGACGATGACGAGGAGGAAGAGGGAATGGAAGAGGCATGACTTTGTTCTTGATTCTTTGATGCATCTTCTTACACAAAAATTTCATCACAGGATGATGATGAGGAAGAGGATGAGGACCCAGAGATTGATCCTTCCGTAATTCTCCCCCGCCGCACCCGGGGTGCACGCGTCGACTACACATCTGAAGAAGCGCACAACAAGGCCGGCCTGAAGAAGGACGACAAGGATGTCGACGATGACGATGAAATGGAACACTAGTGTCATGCATGTCGTGGTTTACATTGTCTCACTTTGCTCTGCATCATTCAATGGGCATAATGGCAATTTTCATAACGTCTCATGTTGACGAGCGCTTCACACTCATTCCGAATGTTTATCGTGTACTGTGTCGTCGCTGTCGTATCCTGCTTTGTTAACGCAGTTTTGCTTGTAATTAAGTGTTGAAAGGACTGAGTTGGGGACTGCAAAGTACTGCAGGTATTCCTTGTCAGAATACTTGGTGCTTGCGCATAAACATCAGGACTAAGTCGCTAATTACATGGGGTAAAGATGTCAGTAGCGCAAAATCGACAGTTTCTTATCTCCAAGGACTGCTCCTACGATGCCGCGCTTTCGACGCAGCCTCGTCGCTCAACAGGTCACATCTGCCAAATTTTTTGTCTTGGTCAGACCAATATTAGGGAATCTAACAATAGACCATTTCAGGTGGTCAAATGGTTTGAAGCCACCTGTAGCACTCAGTCGCAGTTCAGCCGCATCAGGAAGATTCCCAAGCCTCTGACTCTCAACTGAAACACTACATCCTCTGCAGTACAATGGATCACAGCGGGCACGACATGAGCAATATGAGTCCAAGGTGCTCAATGCACATGCTCTGGTATGTTTCATCCCGACTTTCACACGTGAACCCCCCGCCAAACTTATCTACCTCGCTTATGCCGGCAGGAACACCCAAGTCATCGATACCTGCGTCGTATTCTCGCAATGGCACATCCGCTCGAACGTCCAATTTTTCTTCTCCTTTCTCGCCATCGTCGGACTCGGCGTTTTGTATGAGTACCTCCGTATGCTCTCGAGGGACTTTGACCGCCGCATTGCGGTGAAAATGAGGATCGGGCGTAGGACGCCACCGTCTGCAAGTGGGCGGAGCACACCGGAGCACAGTGATGCTGAGGAAACGGGGCTCTTACGTGGCCTGAGGGTGGCGAAAAAGCAAGGGTTTGTACCGAATGAAAGTACACTAAGCTTGAACTAACTCCCATGACTTCATAGGACCGCTGTGCCGCCACTCTACCGTGCAATCCGTGCTGCTTTGTATGGAGCGAGTGTGGGCTTGTCTTTCTTCTTGATGCTTGTGTTCATGACGTACAACGTATGTCCGACGGCTTGTTTCTCCAACATTGACTGATACATTTACGCACAGGCATACCTAATCCTTGCCGTCGTCCTTGGTGCCATGGTCGGACACTACATGTTAGGTGAAGTTATGGAGCCTGATA
Source organism: Rhizopogon vesiculosus (assembly GCA_001882365.1). Taxonomy (NCBI): domain Eukaryota; kingdom Fungi; phylum Basidiomycota; class Agaricomycetes; order Boletales; family Rhizopogonaceae; genus Rhizopogon; species Rhizopogon vesiculosus. Next base: position 28,570 of record LVVM01000969.1, read on the forward strand.
ACGCTGGTGGAAAGGGAATGGCTTGTCACTGATACCATTAGCCGCCGCCATGTAGTGTAGTCAAGCTGGACCTTGCTTGTACTATGTCGCATTCATTCTTGAGATGATAGTATTCTTATTCACCCCCGGTCGAGCAGAAAGAAAATGTTGTACACCAATACAGCTACGAGTATAATCTATGATTTCATCTCGGTATCCTCATCCTTCTTTGCAAGACCTTGTGCCCGAAGGAGGGCATCTATCTCTGCAGGCTTGTAGATCTTAGCTTTTGGTGCTTTCGCTACCTCATCATATGTAAGGACAGCAAATTCGACTGTGGATGACAAGTCAGCGCCTCTCATCCGAGAAAGAAATCAGAATGAAAAGCTTACGCTTTTCGCTCCCAAGAGTTGTACTATCCATCGTCTTGCTCATCACCCTCAATACAAGCCCGATTGCCTCCTCAACGCCGATGTCGTCCTTGTACTCCTGCTTCAATAAGCTCTGTGCCGTACCATTGTTCGCCCCGATGCATGTTGCTTTCCATCCAGAGTAGTTGCCAGATGGGTCGGAATGATATAGCTGAAATTGGTAATGTGGATCATAGCCAGCATAGAGCAGAGAGACACCGAAAGGACGTAGACCTGGACGACATGTCATCGAAACATGGCAGACGTGTTAGTAAGGGATAGCGTACCTCCAAATTGCGTATAGCCTTGCTTCATATCGCAAAGACGTTGCGCAAGAAGTTCGACTGGTATATCATCGTTATACTGCATAAGATGTTGCTGGGCCACCGTCCGCGCAAAGTTTACCAGCGAGTTCGCATCGGATGTGATGCCTGCGACGCCCGCGATCACATTTCTTCCGAATGCAGAGATCAGGAAAACTTCCTACGGGTTTAAAGGGAAATGCTTACGAGTTTAGTAAGAACATCTTCTCTCCGCTGCCGCCATAGCCCCCGCCTTCCTTCGCACTGGACAGATCGAGGAGCTTCCCTGTCACACGCTTCTCAGCGGCCAGGACAACCCCGTCCTTCGCAAGGACACCAAGGACTGTCCCTGCGTGTGAGATGGCCTCCATGGCATATTCGACTGTAAATATTCAAGGTAAGGTCATGATGCAATCTGCATTCTCCGTTGGGCATACTTTGGTAAAGCCGGCCTGGCGCAAGAAGAGTAACTGAGATACAGTGCATTGTTGCACGAGAGTAGGCACACACCTTCCGGAGAGAATATCGTTGTTCGACCTGTAAATCAATGGTTCCAATCATTCCAGATGAATTGAAGCCACCGCAATACGTACTATCATATCGTCGGGCCTGCACAAATGATCTAATGAGTATCCTCGTATCACCAGGATCTATAGAATGCACGCACCATGGTCGATGAATCAGGGGATGAAGAAGTGATATGGAACTTGTCAGTGACGCGTTCTCTGGAGGTCGGTTTGGCGTACGCGTCAAGGTGGGGGTTGTCGGCATAACCCGAACATCACCTCGACCCCCCCTACTATCTGAATTTTATATCAATGTATGTATCACGATGACCACCTCCATCCCTGTTTCTACGAGCCACAAAAAACGAAAGAATGCCACTGATCCAGAGCATGATTCTCCGAAGAAGAAGAAGAAAGAGAAACATCGCGAAAAAGAGAAGTTGAAACAGGACAAGGGGAAGGCCCGTATCGATTCTTTGACAAGTGAATTCCTGGTGACAAAAGCAACCCTAAAACTCTCCATACCTCCTATATTTGCCAGCAATCTGCGAGCGGGTGCGGAGGAAATGTTAGATAGCATGATCATGCGGTATGGGATGGCATATTTCTTGGTCTAATTTTGTTATACTGAACTGAATCTGAAAGGTATATCCCGTCCCTGAGCGGTGTTCTTGTGGCTCATTCGAATTTACGCTTCCTGAGTCCCACAGCGAGCGTAACCGCTGACTGCCCTTTTGCAGTCTGCACAGTCGATTTCGATGCCACAGTCTGGAGTCCAAGAATAGCTATGAAACTTGGTATGTGCCTCGTTCGACTTGTATTGTCTTGAATCGACAATCTCCCCTTCATAGTGGGCAAAGTTATTCTGTGTTCTCCTGACCATGTTTCTCTGCTCGTCCATCGTACTTTCAACGTTTCGATACCATACCATCACATTCCACAAGACGTCTGGGAATTTGAATATGGCCCTGCAGAAAATGATCCCGAGTATGGAGCGGGTGCTGTAGAGCCTTCTGTCGATAAAGGAGAGGATGCACCAATGAAGGATGGTGATAATGCGCAGGCGGAAGGCGAAACAGTAGAGGAGGCGAGCGGACGGTGGGTACACCGTGTGACGGGGACGAAGCTTGGCGGATCAGATGGATATCTAGAGTTCACTGTTGTCGGGTGAGTACGCCATGATTTTTCAAAGAAAGGAAGGTTGATCAAATTATCAACGACAAGACAAACTGTGGCGAACGAGATGCTCTCCCTTCAGGGGTCGATACAGTACGATCCCTTCTCTCAAGAACATTTGCCACATCCTCCTGCTACTCCACGATCATCGGGCGAAAAAAGTAAATGAGCGGAGTACATGCGATATCCACTCCACTTATATCCGAATCCCCTACTCCTTGATGTAATAATTATTTTTGCTCATACGTTACTATCTTCACCTGCAGAACGCCTCGCAGTATGTCACACGCCCGGCCTCACCTCGAGACCATCGTGATCGATGTGATTGTGTCAGATGGCGGCGTTAGAAGTGATTCGGTCAATCGATGACTCTCCCCCTCTTCTTAGAACCTGATCATAAACCAAAGCCCGCTCTGTTCCCGGGAGAATTGCACTACTACACTCGCTTCCGCAGCTGCACGTGAGTCCTGAACCCGATCGTACTCATGTGGAAGCTCGACCAGGATCGAGTAGAGCCTGGAATGTATTTTCATGCGCCTGTCGTTACAGTATCAGGGGCCTAGGGTTGACAAACCTCTGGTCTCGTCCTTTATTGTGTTGTCGTCGTGACCGACTGACGGTGCTCCCATCCAATTAGAAAAGATGAACATGGGGATTCTGCTTGTGGCATATTCCTCATGTTCATCTTTTCTTCTTTGCACCTTGTGGGTTGGCAGGAGGCCGCTTGGGAACAGGATAGTGGAAGAATTTTCTTCTGTCCGCACTAGAACAAGGGCACGGGAGGTATGCGCGATACGAGGAGGTTTGTTATGTATTTTGTAGACAATCGCGGGACGGATAGTCGATGATACTAACAGTCATCAAGGTTGGCAACATAATCATATACGAAGGGTGTCCACGAGGTTGAGGCCCCCAGGAAGCCTGATTCTGTTATGAATGCGGAGGAAACAATGAAAAAACGGGTGGTGGCGTCGGTATAGAGGACGGGATCATGCTATAGCTATATCAAAATAGGGAGACGATAAAATAACTTTCCCATCCAAAAGCTGGAGTTTTATCGGACAATCAAGTGAGGCACGCGTCCCTACCAGCCAGGGGATTCGATGTATCCATCAGGAATGACTCTGAACGAGACCCAGACAGGAATTGCCATCGCATCCGCGTCATTCAACATCTTTTCGAAAATGCCATTCCTGCGATTCTCCGCAACAGGATGATAACGTTAGATAGACCGAAACGTGAGATACAAAATCCAGAACGGCTGATGGTAGTGCATACAATAATGGGTGGAAAGGAAGGAAACAAGTCACAACTACTCATCATCGTCGACAGTAGCTGCCTGCGGTGAATCGGGCCAATCAATGGGCTCGTCATCCGCGTCTAGCGGTTGAGTATCCGTCAGCACGTTCGACGGGTCGGACTGAGAATGGTCGTTGACTAGAGTGGCATCTCCTTGTTGCCCTAAATCTTGCATTTCCACATCGATAGCTTGAGAGTTTGCCGGAGAGTTTTGCGTGTCCTCTTTAGGCTCAGGTGCATCATCGACTTTCTTCTTTGGACCGCGTTTTTCCTTTTCTGCGAGAGGTTTCGAAGGCAAGCCAAAGAGCGTAGATTGACGCGAGACCTCCTTCTTTTCCTTTTCCTTGCCTTTAACGGCCGCCGGACCTGTTGGTCGTGGTTAAGAGAGGAAGACAAAACCGAACCAGTTGTCGCTCACGTTTGCCTTCTGCAACCTCGACCTTGTTGAAAAAGCTCTCGCTCTTCTGAATGGACTTGTTGAGCTCGGGTTTTCTTGCAAAAGGATTCTTCTTGGTTTCTTGCCCAGTTTTTCGAGAGAACGGATTGCCTGTCACATAGGATTGATTTTTACGTCCCCGAGGTTGAAATATGCACGCACTAGGCTTCGGTGACGGCACCACAGCATCAAACTCACCGACAGCTCGCCTTTTCACCTCGCCGTCAAATGCATTGGACGCTAAGTCGTCGTCATTTTCGTCGCGTTTTCTCTTTCCCTCAGGAGACGTTGAGCGGGAAGTAGATGCCTGGGTTGTCTGCAAACGACCTGCCCTGATTGCAGCACTAGATGCTGTGAACTCCGTTTGTTCGACGACGCCAGCGGATCGCGTCAGACCAGGTCTTTCGACCTTGGGTGGTGGATTAAAGTTCTGGAAAGGTTTTGGTCGACCTAATGGAGCATCCTCGTAGGCGAGCCCCCGTCTCCCTTCCCTCGCCTCTTCTGCTGGGGTTGCATTCTCGTTCCTCCACAATTTAATTGTTTCTATCTTCTCCTGCAAACCAATGAGGCGGTAGAATCCCGCAAGCTGACTTGCAGCCGCGATTGAATTTGGAAAGTGTAACCGCTTGACGAGCTCAATAACACGCGGTGCTTTGTCCGCCTTGCAGGCGGCCTGAATGAGCTTGATCAATTGTTTGTCTAGTTCGATTTCGCGTCTATCGATATCGGGAGACGTTAATTCATCACCGAGGGCATCTCGAGCGATGTTTATGTGGATCCGTTCTCGCGCAATACTGACAATTTGATCTTCAGCAAATATACTCACGAGGAAAAAATGCATACCGTTCTTCGATCGGCAAATCCGTGGGGTCTTGGTTACGGAATGGGAGGCGGACAGGAAGCTCCTGTATTAGAGGTCGGGGAAAGCCTGGGTGATCTTGACGGCCCTTGAGATGGAGTCAGTAAGATGGGGACATCAAAGACTAGGCTACACACCTTGAGAATAAGACACATAAATGTGTCTTGACTCAGACCAACGGGCCAGTACGACTCATCCTTGCCCTGCTTGCGCTCCAGCGTGTTGGTGTCCATAAGACGCGCCCACGCCGCACGGTTCGCACGTCGGTGATTGATCATGATGTGCATGTACCCGGCGGAATCATATATTGCTGGACCCTGTACGCCAATTAAGAAGATAACGTCAACGAGTTGTGACACATACCCCCTCTTCTGTAGTCCCGATCCACCTCAGGGTATGACCTTTGGGTATTGGCAACGGCTTCTCTTGAAGAACCTGGAAGTCTTCAAAAGAGATCAATGTTGCAACCAAACTTTGGGAGCCTGAAGGAACAAATCCGTTCAACACCGTGTTCTCAAAAAATAAAAATAAAAAATAGAGCCTTACCATCAATAGTGGTCGCGCCTGGTCGGTGCACCACAAGGACATATTCTTCGGCAGCAGCCATCGTCACATATTCACCTTCCAGCCCGAGGACAATTATTTCCATACCAGAGCCACTCAAGAACGTCACGTCCCCAGAACTGGTCGCGATCACGATGTTCCCTTGTCCCTGAATATCACCTCCGGACGACGAAGGATCTCTCAGGGATCGCATCGGTCTCTCACCGCCAGCCGCGAGGCCAAGAACACGTTGACCTTTTGGGAGAACATATGTCCAATCCCCCTGCGCGGACCAAGTTCCATACGGTTTATATATCACCTGTGCTGGGTGATCGAGCTCAGGGGGACAAGCAAAGAGTGCACCACGTTCACCTGGTTGAACGTCAGACTTGCCTGTGGAAGGAGCAATGTACTTACCAAGGCAACCAAGGTCATATTTGAAGTGATCAGTGAAGTGGTATCCCTTGCGAGTTGACCGATCATGAAATTCCACGTTGACGATGTGATGAGTGTCCTGGTCCGTCACCTCAATGACACCAACCATATTGTAGGCTATGCGGTATGTCGAAATAAGCATGAGATGACCTTTGGTTTAGAAAGGTCTCTTACCGAGGTAACGCTTTTTATTTTCCATGGGAGTTGACCCTGGTTGGAAAGCAGGTTGCGCCTTCGTGATGCTCACTAAATTATCATTAAGCCTTCGTCAAGATGATCCCTATGGTGTTGGCTCACCCATCTCCTTCACGAATCCATCCACTGCGCGCGTCGCTTTTGCACTCTCAGGCTCTTCCATTCCATTTCCAAGATCGTCGATGATCCAGTCATCACCACCGTATGGGTCATCCCCCTCCGCATCAACATCAGCTTCTTCACCCCACAATGGGGGAGTCGACTTTCGCTTTGTTGTCGCACCTTGAGCGCTGCTCGCTGCCGTTTGGCGGACGGGATCAGGCGAGCTTGCGGGAATTGCATCCCGCCAGCGAGAAAGAACACCTTCTGTATCCGTCCACGCTAAGAGATTCTCTGTGGGTGAGAAGGCAATTTGAATGGTGAATGCATTCGGGGTGCCCGGATGCCTGTGGCGAGTTACGACTATGGAAAGCAGACAAATACAAAACCTACCTCCAAAGTACCCGCTTCGTCTGCACACTCCAAATTGATATCTCCTGTTTGCAAGCGCTGGCAAGATACACGCCATTTGCTGAAAGTGCTAGAGCTGTCGTTGCGCCGGTGGTATTTGGATCAGACAGAGAATAAGTCTTGGTCCATGTCTCCCGTGAAATTGCCACAATTTCTGGTGGATTATAAGTGAAAGCGTCGCTTCAATGCTTTAGCCACAAACCATGCGTTCGTGAGGCTGTAAAGAAATATTGTCCCGACGGATGCCAAATGGCAGAACAATCATGCATGAATTCCGGAGACCTCACGGAGAGTTAGCATAACCTCTGCAAATGAGATAAACAGTCCTCACTCCGAATCTGTCACTTCGGGTATGACACCATCAATAACATTGTCCACCTTGGCTTCACCATCGGATATACTCCATGCTACAATAGTCCCATCTGAGCTACTTGTCGTCTGCAGAATCGAAAGCAATGAGTAAAGTAGCAAGATGAATCGTGCTAAAAGCTCATACTAAGATAGAACCCGATGGATGCCATGTCGTCTTTCGTATGCGTTTCTTATGCCCTCCTTGCAGTACCACTACATTTGTTATTTCATCCAAATCTATAATCTTGACTGAGAGTTCACTGAAGTACACGAGCACAGTCAGTATTACAATGAAATGAGCGCATGCACGAACGCACTCAGAAGAGACAGCGACTCGTTTGCCAGAGGGATCCACTGCCAAAGACCTAATCGGTGCTCCGGCAAGACTTGCCACCAAGCCATCAAACTGAGCTTTTCCAGGTAAGTACCTTCGCACTTCAGAGTCGTGGCCACCAGAGAGCCAGCAGTCGTTCTGTTTTCGGGAGTCAGGTCAGGTGAACCCAGAGTGAATGACGAGCTACGCACGGCTGCGGCGACCGCCGTGATTCCTTCGTCAGCTTCATACGCAGCTTCTGGCTCCTGATCTTCCCCTTGGTCCGTATGCCATATCCGTACCAAGGTATCCAAGCCACCCGTATACGCGATCCTATGGAAAAAAGGTGGAATCAATTATCAGGGATTTCTTTGGTTCTCAAGCCAACGACTTACTTCCCGTCACGCGAGAACGCGATGCATGTCTGTCCCTGCTGGTGGGCTGAGTTGCTGATTGCCTTCGAGGAGCTTGCCATTGTTGCTGGTCAAGGAAGCAGGACAACGCTTTCATAAATCACGACTTCTTGTGAGAGCACGTGACGTAAACACGATCACATGCTTGTGTGACAGACGCGTACAACATTTATATCACGCCTAATGCTTTCATCTAACACATGCTTCTCAACAGTACTAGCACAGGCATAGGTAATATGAACATAGACAAGTCCATTAACTTCTCCTCATTATAGCGCAAATGCTGCTAAGCAAGCGATTGACTAACATCCACGGCTTCATCTGTTCCCTTTTGTGTGTTATTTGACTACAAATCCAAGGAACAAGATTCACTTCTGCCAGGTTAAGAAAAAGGTCGTTGAGGACAACAGCCACGACCAATGGACAGTCGATCAATGAGTTACCGAGGACGAGATCCGTTTGACGTTACGAATTCCATTGCCAGGAGAATTGAGGTTTATGCCATCAAGCTGTGTGGTATCGATGACAAGAGACAAGTGCACCAGTCCAGTGCAAAGACTAAACAATTTGACTAGTCAATGAAAGGTCGGCAGTGTAGTGCCGGCGGCGTGGTCGCTGTAACAGCCGGGTCTGAGGGATTCGAGCTAAGGCCATGTCTGCACCAGGTTGCATAAATCATGATCGGAGATTGAAATGATGCATGCGTTCTCGATATTGAGTTGGGTTAAATCGCCAAAAAGGCGAAGTAGGGAGAGGGCGATTAGTGGTGTAGGAACGGCAATGTAAATGTAATGCCGGAGTGTTATAACCTCCAGAGCCTCAGCATCACGTTTCTCTCGCAGCATGGAGCAGAATTGAAGCATATGACCGGGTTGCTGTGCGGACAGGGGTCCACAGGGAATTGCAAAGACGACTGCAATATGTTTACTTCGGATTGTCCGGAGAGCCTGAGAAGGTCATAATGTCGTCCAGACTGCGACATTGAAGGTCTAAGGTCAATTGGCAACTCCGTGCGTCGGTATGGATATTCTCCAACGTAAAGCCAAAGTGTCTTCAGCGACTGTAGCCGCATGACGCGCACCATCTCTTGATCTCCCAGCTCGCCCACAGAGAAAGTGGAAAGATGGTGGAGCTGAGAGATCATACGTGTCAGGACGGGTGCAATTCGATGATCAGCCATCTTCCAGTCATTCATTTGAGCTCGAAAAGAAGTGAGATTAGGACACTTCCGAAGAGTCGACAGGAGGAGCATGAGATTCGAGGTCAGTCGTATGTCCAAAGACTCAAGAGAGGGTACAAATGCCACACGCAGGAAATCAAGGGCGTAGGGAGTATAATCGACATGCCATGCTAACCTTTGAAGGTTTTGAAACACGGACTCGGATGGGAAAGGGTAGGACAATATTAGTAGACCAAGTTGTTCAATGACAAGGGGTGTCACATTTTGAGATTGTGTGATCGAGTGCACGCGGGACGTGTATTTACGAAAAGTGGTCCAAGCCTCGAGATTGGCAGGCTCGGCTGGTGCGAAAGCCTCAGCCTGGAAGGGATCCATTGGTTCCTGTACAAATTTACTGAGTCAGAAGTCACGCTAATGTGACATGGTTACTCCTTCTTCCTGGGGACTGCTGTTCCAAAGATGCGTCGGTAAACAGTGGATGAATGGCGTTACGGAGGGTAAATCTCTCCATAGAGCATCGAGTGCTGGAACTTGAAGGGCGCGGCACGTCGATGCCAGGCGAGGTAGTGAGATAGTACCGGTGTGCCGGGAGATCTCGTGCACAATTTCGGCAATGTAGAGAGCTTGATGCATGACGTAGACAGAGCAAATAGTGACTGCAACGGGTTTATAAGGACGGTGAAACGTCGGAAGTGAGGCCACGGCGGTCTGGTAGAATTCATATCAAAAGGCGGCGGAGTTTATTGGAGGCGAGCAGCGCAGACAATTACAAGAAGAATGATTGTCGTTCGGGGAACAATGATGCTATTGTGGCGGAAGTATTTGTACATGCTTGTACCCACCTCCCGGAGTAAATTGATATGATCTACATTTGAACTTTCCATTCACTTCAACTTGCCCCGTCCCGTCGTCCTCCGCGAAATCCATCCAAAACATATATCTTCCACCACCAGCGATACCTCATCAACCTGCTTTTAACCACCCATTTTCACCTATCTTTATATCAACCCCCTTCCTATTTCTAATATGTCCTTCCCCGATGTCGCTGCTGAATCACTCAGACCAATTCTTCTCCGCTCTAGCACACCAGGTATCCCCTTTTCTCTTCTGTCAGTTCACCAGCTTATTCCTTTTCTTCCTTGCTCTGTAGCTCCCAATGAGAAAGGTAAGCCATTCTATCATCAATAATCATCCCACACTTGATACTATCCTGTCCCGCAGTACTGCTATATCTCGAGGGGATGCAAAGAGAGTCCATGGGTTTTGGTTCACCTACTTCTACCGTCATTCGCAATGGCCTCCCATCTGCAAGACGTAGCGCCTTTGGAAACGATGACGAACTAGATTCGAACATTCAGGATGGTCGAAAGACCGAATCCGCCCGGTCTGTCATGGTGAGTGTTCATCACTTTAAAATATTTGTTTTGTCTGCCATTCCCATGGTGTTAATCGACGTTCTCTCAGCATGAACCTGGTCCTCAGGATCCCCCCGGTCCGCGTTATGAGTCATTTGACTCTGGCCCTTCGTTTGGCAACAAAGGTCCTTTGCCTGACTTTGCGCCTGGTACCGGTGCACCTCATTGGTGTGGATGGGAAGTATGTCTCCCACACGCTCACGTACTAGCGTTGTACTAATTTACGCCCACAGTCTTCAGTGGCGGGCCCCACAAGAGTACCCCTTCCAATGTCCGTCACATCGCCCACCACCTTCAATATCAACATCGAACCTCCATCTACTCCCAGCGGTTCTAAGTCACGCAAGTCAACTTCCCAGGGGGGTGCGCCTTCCAAATCACACAAATCAATTGCTTCAGGAGTGGAGAGCGACTCACGGGAGACAGTTCGTGGTGTACGTCTTTTCAGTGTCATCGATCGTGAAAGTAATTGATGGAGTCACAGCACCATAATACTCCAAGCAAGGCACCCACAACACGCAGCGCAGCGCCCGAAGAAGCTCCAACGTCTCCTCGCCAGTCACGAGCCGGATCAAGATCACAGGTCCCTACTGATTACCCTCCTTTACCGCCCAGCACATTGCTTAGCCCGCCAGGCCGAGCGAGCCAACTTCCTCTCTCTCCGCGATCGTACCACCGTGCACCAAGCGTATCGCCATCTGATTCTCCCAGTCAAGCCCCTTTCAAGGCTGCTAGGAAGGCCGAAAGGGAACGAGAGCTGAAAGAAAAGGAAAGGGAAAAGATGCGCTCAGTTGTCAGTGGTGGTGCCATGAGTGATGCTGATGGCGCTGCATCAAAACGTGGAGGTCCAATAAGCGCTGCAGGCGGCCCAATGTCACCCTCACATCACAACCGCCCATTCTCCCCATACCGCCATGCCGCAACCCAAGAAGACTTACTCTTTTTAGCATCGGCTGCGCAAGTTCAGAAGCAGGCATCTTCACAGTTGAATGCGTTATCTCAGTTGAACGTGAACACATCTCAGCTCAATGGAGGGGGAGGCGGTAGCAAACTATCTCATGTCTCGCACCATTCTCATCACACTCATCAATCCCATGTCTCGCACCAGTCCCACCATTCACATCACACTCATCAATCACAATCTCGCGCTCGCTCGCTGTCGAACGTAGAGGACGATGGAGGAGCAACGCCCACACCCTCCCGTCCGCATTCTCCGTCGTTCTCCCTGGACCCGGCTGAGGAAGAGCTGGTGGCAAAGGCACTGGCAGCTCGTGGCGCTGGCAATCGCACCTCTTATGCCCCTAGTACTCTCGAACCAGAAATCGTCAACTCTCACTTCCACGATATGGACCTTTGCATTCTGCTTCATCAAATGGACGATAACACTACCCATGAGGTGGTGAAGAAGGCGCTACGGAAAGCGCTGAGGCAGCGTGTGAAGAAGCTCGGCATGAAATTTGACCAAGAAGTACTTTCGACTGATCTCCTTGTATGCTATATGACTTACATTCTGGTAGTCCATCCGCCAGTACAGGAAGTCGTTCCACAATCACGATCCTAGTGTCCATTTGGATGCGGCTTTTGAGCCTCCAAACATGGTAAGTCGCTCGAGTTGTTTACGTTCTTCAGTCTGACAAGTCTGGTACAGCAAGAGCCACCTGAATGGGCCAAAGAGCTAATGAATGGGATGATAAGAGTCCAAGAGCGTCTAGAAACTCTCAGCCCTCAGACGATGAGTGCTCCCATGCCAGCTCGCAGCCAGCAATCCTACGCCGAGTCTGCTGCTTCTCGAGAGCAGTACCAACAAGAGACGGAATATTCAGAAAACATGGATCAGTACGGTCAGACTCCGCGCACCCAAACCGTGAATATCAACACGCAGCCGACTGGAACGATTCCAGAGTCAATGTATCAAGGTGGAGAAACTCCCATTATGGGTACGTTTTCTGGTTACGCGGCCGAGATGGGTGTACTGATGAATTGTAGATGAAGAGACTGACCTCTATGCCGATCACACTGAGATTGAGCAGCGGTTCGGCGCAGCTACGATTACTGAGACACGCGGCATGAGCGAGTTTATGAGTGGCGATCGAGACGATTCACCAGGTCAGCAGTTCTTGGAAGAGGAGCTGTACAAACTGCGTGTCAAGCCTGGAGGAAGCCAGTCGGCTATTACGCACAAGACTTGGGAAGTTGCGAGAGATGATCAGGACGAGTTCGAGGAGGGTCACGGGGCGTTCACTGAATCTGGTCTACCTGAAATCCCCGACTCTGAGCGCCGTCAGCCATCCCCACCTCTGCCGCCACTTCCAGGGCAAGAGATCAGTCGACGCGAGATGGTGCCATCTCAGAACTCGCAAGTTTGGAATCACGGTAATGACTATGGCGACGCAAGTCCCCCATGGCAGCGGATCCACCAGCGCCTCCTCAGTTGGGCTATTATTTGGCCGATGAGTGAAATTGATGGAGCGCTCAGTAGCACAACTCGAGGGCAGCAGGTGGACGAGGTTGCGCTAAGCATTTGGTCGACGCAGACGTACAAGCGATATGTGAGGAGCCGTATGACGGATACGCCGGGCGGACGAGTGGACAGGCTCTTCGTCCCTCCGAACATGGCGGATGCCATCAGCACTGCTGTTTTCAATGGCCGGCACGGCGACGCATGTGGGATGCTGAGAGACCTTTGGGCACCTTTTGGCTTCGAGGGTGCTCCGAGATTGATCGTTGTGCTCGCAAAACATCGGTCGGATGCAAATCATTGGGTTGTCCACAGGTTGATTCATTTTTACTTCTGTTGCGAAAGGGTTATTGATAAGTCTCTTTCTTTAGGTTCTCACTCCCTGATGGCGCACTCACGACATATGACTCGTATCCTGAGCGGACTCTCCCTGATGGACGGGTGAGTATCCTGATGTATTTTAATGCTGAGCGTGTGCTAAAGTTCGTTCACAGCCTCTTGGTTGGTGGTTTGCAATCCGAGTAGCATGGCCCGGTGCCATTTACGCAAATCCGGATCACCTGATGCAAAAGATGGTTCGCCTCCACCGTCCCATGCAGCTCAACATCGACAACTCAGTCGCTGCGGCGGGGATCTGGCGAAACGTGCTCATGGGCTCTCGCGCAGAACGCAGTCTCGATCTGGAGCGTCTACGGGATCTGATCAATACGGAAGTGAAGAATTTGAGGCAACGAAAGCAGCAGGGAAAGCTGTCGATTAGCTCGCCGAAAGCGAACTGGGAGGATGCTTAGTTATGCTATGTATATACTTACCTGGACTTGTGTGTTTGTGCTGGATATGATGCATGTATAGACCATGTGATATTATGCTCTTTTGTTTGGTTAGTTTGAGATCTGACACTACTTATGATGCTCTGCGAGACTGTTGTTGGTGATATGTACCGATTTGCCATATTCAAATTTTCACGGTGATCGTAAAGTATCTCATAAGCCTACAATGTGAATGGGTCATGTCTCCCCTATACCAGGTAATGTGTAGGATTCAGAAGGTCCCCTCGAGGTGGATTTACGCCGATTAGATTGCGTGCGTGATCTACACGACTCCCGATGGCATATCCGTCGCGCCTAAGAGACAACCGTAAATAGCATTAGGCCCGGGGGGCGTTGTGAATGTTTTCTTGACCTGGCCTCAGATGGTCATACATAGATGCATCTTCGAACGGGACATACATTCAAAGACAAACGCATACAAACGAGCATGTCTTGTTCACGGCCTACAAAACAATTCAATGACCATACGGATCATGAGAGCAAAGTCTCATACGCAATATGGATCAGAGACTCATGATGGTCTCAGTCAATGCCTTGACATGATCTATGTCATCTCGAGGCTGATTGGAGTGTTTTGTAGGTCTTCCAATCGCCTTGAAAAATATGAATATAAATATGATTGTTAGCATTGCAAAGATCCAACCGTGCTCCGCATGATTTCGACCATGAAAGCTGAAGAACGAAAGCTTCTTCAACCTGCACGGTCGACTATGGGAGACTGGTTTTCAACGCACCTCGTACACTGTTTGAGCGTTCAGATCGAGAACGTGTCTGGCTTGATCTGCCTGCTCCCTCGATTGCTGCTTGTGCTTCTTCTTGGATGAAGATTTTGCTACATTCCTGCGTTCTTCTTGGGAGACAAACGCTGCGCGTTTATGTGATGTTTTGCTAGCCTTGCCCATGCAGTACTAGTATACAGTACTAGCGTGATTCGTGGACGAAGAACAAGTTTTGTCGCTTATGTCAGCATTCTCCTCTCATTTTACCGGTACCGCTCGCAACAAGCGCTAGGTTGTTGTTCTCTCTCAGCCTACTCATTGCGAAAAATTCACCAATACTTCTGCTTCCCTTGTGATCCTAAGTCTGGCTTAGAAGTTCCATCGTATTGTGAACCTTGAGACTGTCCTGGATTATCTTGTCCTCAAATTGGACCCAGAACCCAGAAGTTGAAGGACAAGCGAAGTCATGGCGGACTCGCCAACATTGAGCGTTACACTTCTTGGTGCAGGTCAAGAGGTGGGAAGATCATGCTGCGTCTTGCAGTACAGGGGAAAAACCATCGTCTGTGACACGGGAGTGCACCCTGCGTACAATGGAATGGCCTCACTGCCATTCGTCGATGAACTTGATTGGAGCACCGTGGATGCGATCTTGATCACCCAGTACGCGCACATTTCAGAAATTTGATTTGACGACTCAATTCGATCTTCAGCTTTCACCTCGACCATGCTGCTGCTCTGACCTACATCATGGAAAAGGCAGGCTATGCTATGTTTTCTCACCAAGAACCTTAGTATTAACGTTATAATAGACCAACTTTAGGGATGGGAAGGGCAAGGTGTACATGACGCATCCTACAAAAGCTGTGCACAAGTTCATGATGCAGGATTTCGTTCGAATGAGGTAGGCTTGGAGCACTGGTGGAAGTTGACTACTGAATCAATAAACACTGGCAGTTCATCGTCTTCCGATGCTCTATTCACTCCCCTTGAAATGTCCATGTCGCTGTCGTCAATTATCCCGGTCTCTGCTCATCAATTGATAACACCCTGTCCTGGTGTTTCGTTCACTCCTTATCATGCGGGCCATGTATTGGGCGCATGTATGTTTCTCATTGATATAGCCGGCCTCAAAATCTTGTACACAGGCGACTATTCTCGCGAAGAAGACCGCCATCTTGTCAAAGCAGAAGTTCCACCTGTGCGGCCGGACGTGCTCATTGTCGAAAGCACATACGGCGTGCAGAGCTTGGAAGGTCGCGATGAGAAGGAACTGCGTTTTACAAGTCTCGTTCACTCAATTATTAGGCGTGGAGGACACGTACTTCTACCCACTTTTGCTCTTGGACGTGCTCAGGAACTGCTCCTTATCCTGGATGAATATTGGAAGAAGCATCCAGACCTGCATAACGTGCCCGTTTATTACGCGTCTAATCTGGCGCGGAAATGCATGGCTGTATATCAGACGTACATACATACAATGAATTCGAACATTCGCTCAAGGTTCGCAAAGCGAGACAATCCGTTTGTCTTCAAGTGCGTTGCCCATCGCGCCCTCAGAGGCTATTCTGACAGACCCTGTCTAGGCATATCTCCAATCTTTCTCAGCCACGCGGTTGGGAACGAAAAATTGCGGAAGGCCCGCCATGTGTCGTGTTAGCAAGTCCAGGTTTTCTTCAATCTGGGCCGAGTCGTGAGTTGCTCGAGCTCTGGGCACCCGACTCTCGAAATGGACTCATTATCACCGGATACTCTATCGAAGGAACACTGGCTCGGGTGAGTGGCATGTCTTACTTGTAGAGTTAAATCCTGTTGCAGCACTAGTTGTGCGTCTCAGGCAAATTTATTTGCCGTCACTTCGTCCTTGTGTGGGCAAGATTCTGACCCTTTCTTTTAATTCAGGATATCATGACTGAACCGGACGAGATCACTGGACTGAAGGGCAACACTATCCCACGGAAACTCTCCGTCGATTATCTTTCTTTCAGCGCGCACGTAGACTACGCTCAGAACTCGGAATTCATTGAGTTAGTGAAAGCTCAGCATGTGGTAAGTCCCCGTAAATATCCGACGTCGCCCTACTCAAGCCGCGTTGCCAAAGGTGTTAGTCCACGGCGAGCAAACCGCTATGGGGCGTCTCAAAGCGGCGATGACAGCAAGATTCAAGGATCGCGATGAGGATGTGAAGATTCATACCCCTCGTAACCTTGAGACTCTCGAATTGTCCTTCCGTGGTGAACGTGTAGCGAAGGTCTCGAGGTTTAATCTTAAATCACACAGATTAATTGACGCGATTGCATCTAGGCGATAGGTACTCTGGCTAATAAGGCTCCTCAAGAAAACGATGTCATTTCTGGATTGCTTGTTTCCAAGGATTATTCTTACACTCTCCTCGATCCGCGTGATTTGAAAGACTTTGCTGGGTTGTCAACATGTACTGTTACACAACGACAGAAACTAGTCCTTGGTGTGGGCTGGGATCTTGTGAGGTGGCATCTGGAAGGAATGTACGGTAGTGTTGAAGAGGGTTTGGACAAAGATGGCGTGAAGACGATAAGGGTGAGAAAATTTGGTTCATAGTAATAAGAAAATTATTTGCTGATGCTTTGACAGGTTATGGGTGCTGTCGATGTGAAACATAATGCAGAACACGAACTCACGCTTGAGTGGGACTCAACCGCCAGTAATGACATGATCGCCGATTCCGTTTTGGCTCTCATTACGGGGATCGACAAAAGTCCTGCCTCTGTAAAACGTGGGTGATATCTTTGCGCTACTTGTTGTGGGTGTTGATAACCTTCTGTTCAGTGACCTCACCGCAGCATTCACATACTCACCACCCTCACGCGGACTCTCACGAAGGTGATCCATCGATCACTAGAATCCAGCGCATTGTATGGTTCCTGGAGGCTCATTTCGGTGATGTCGAATTGCACATGCCTGAAGTAGGTGGAGAGCAAGAACAAGGCGAAAACAACGAGCCAGCGTTGATTGTGCGAATGGATGACTCTGGAGAAACTGACGCCCACATAAACCTTGTGACCTTGGTACGTACAGACGTTGACATTCTATTGTCCTGCTCAATTGATTATCTTGATAGGTGGTGTCGTGTCCAAGCGATACTGTCCGTAAGCGTGTTGAGGCAGTGCTGGACATGGCCATCACGACGGTCAGCTCCCTTACGGAGTCATTTATCACTGGCGCCAGTATGGCCCCCGAAGACGCAGACCCGAAACAAGAAAAATCGACCTCGCCAGATGGTCACGCAAATATTGAAACCACAGAAAATACAATCACTGTTGCTGAAACTGATGTCGCTTCATGATGAATGTAATTTTGGATTTATCTACTGTTGTGTCCAGTTGTGTCTTCCTTCAATTTATGTAGTGTTGAATATATTTATTCCATGATGAGATATGTACGTACGCGAGGCTCCTGGACAGCAATCGAAGTCACGCCAGATCCCGCGTGGGGGGCTAAAGCTTGATATTAAGGATCTAGCACAAATTACTATCTTCATGGGCGTGGTGATCTAAAGAAGTAAATTAAAGGTTCATAGACATAGAGTTCTATGTAAATAATGAGAAGTGGAGACAGCTCGCCGAGGCCCTGAAAGCTAGAAACAGCTAGCAAGTGCAGAACTTCTGCAGAAACAGATAACCACATCTAAATTACGAGCTCACGTTGCAAAGTAAAATGTATGGCCCAGGTTTTATTAACACCGTGAAACAGACAAGGTCCGGACGCGAGTCACAGAAGTGTTGGCAATCCAAACTGCAATTGGACAAAGAGCTAGGAGAGGTCCAACTAAGTAGCATACGTAATGGACTTCGTAGTAAGTGCAGGTAGGTGCGCAAGGTTCGTAATTCCACATGATATGGATGCCGGATTGTCATCTGGTTTCGTCCCGTTAGTCTAATCAATCAATCAATTTCATCCATAATTAAAACTTCTCCGTTGACAGATACAAATTTTATGTTGATTATGGTTGTTACTCCGCGGGCAATCTGGACAGAGGAGCACCTTCCTGGCATCCGGATCGCTGATGCACATGCCAATCGGGGACTCGAGTTGTCCGAGATTCTGGAGAAGTAGTTTCTGATGTTCTCCTCAAGCTCGAGAGATTGACTTGTGTCAGGTCAGGAATTCCATCATTGACATCAGCTGACATCATGCCATGGTCATCCTGAAACAGGGAGTTGTGTCAGCAAAATCTACTGGGGAATGGTCTGATATCCGATAATTCAAGAATCCACACACTCCATCGCGATGTGGCACTCGTGCGCACGCCACTGAATGAATCTCAATTGCAGTGTGTGTAAGTGTTTAGCTCATGCCTACTAAAACTAGAAAGCGATCTTGATCGATTGATCGGCAAACATTGTTTGGTTATGGATTTGCAAAGTCACGGTACTCGGAGTGTCGTTTCGAACAGTTACATAGTTTGCAAAGCCAAACTTCAAGCTTCAAGGTGCACACTCAGGTGGACTCCGAGACCAGAGGTTGCTCTGATCGCTGCAGCAAGAATTTTCCATTAGCAAGTGAGTAAGGAACTTCGTCTCAGCTTTGAGAATCTGCTTTCGGCCCCACACTTCGTGTTACGAATAGCGAGAAGTACATGGATCGATTGAAGTTAGACTCCTTATGCCACGGGAATTATTCGACGCCTTCAACTTAAACCTCGTTCAAATTTTGGGATATATCGTACATGAGGCCTATCAGCTAAGTGGCAGCCTTTCGAGTCGTTCTTACCGTATCCAAGGTGAGATCATTACGCACCTTAGGCTGTTAGCACTTCTGGCACATGATTGTTGCGCTGTGATCTCGCAAGCTGCAGAGTATCTGCGTTCAGCTTGACGTGACTTTCCGTTTTCTTCGCCCTCGACCGGGAATAGATATCTCCAAGCTGATACAGAAGTGACGACTGTCTTCCTTCTGTTAGGGTTCGCCTACAAGAGACTAGGTTGTTTTGAAGTACGTTCCCCCTTTTCAACCTGCCCTCAGTTGACGTGAATTTACGTTCTGCCCCTCGACCGGGAACATCGGTCATTTCCCTAAATACAGAAAGAACAACTGTCTACTACCTTCTGTTAAAATATGCCTACAGGAGACTAGGTTGTTTCAGAAGTACGCACCCCCCTTTTTACCTGCACTTAGTTTGACGTGATTTTATGTTTTGTTTACCTCGACCAAAAATCAGTATCCCAAAGACTTCCGACATCTTTCCCTCCCTAATACAGAAGGGACGGATTTCTTCCTTCTGTTAGGATCTATCTACCTACAGAGACTAGGTTGTTTCAGAAGTACGTACCCCCCTTTTCTTTACATGTGCTCAGCTTGGCATGATCTTCCATTCTGTTTTCCCTCGACCGAAAATTAATATCCTCAAGTCCGATATCGGTTTTTCTCCTAATATTGAAGGAATGGGTGGTCTGCCTATAGCAGACTGGGTTGTTTCCAAAGTACGTACCCTTTTTTCTCGTCTAGGAATGCGACTCCAGTGTAGGACATGAAACAGCAATCAAATTCCTGAAGAGTAAGTCTGGTATGATGTAAAGCCTGTCTCCAGGTATATAAGGCATCGAGAATTATGGTATGCCAGTAGAGCTCCATTCCTCTGACGTTTCATCTTCGCTCACTTAATATCTTCTTTGACTGTCGACATGTATAGATTGACAACTGCTTTGATCACGCTATCTGTGACTCTCTTCACCGGGCTTACCATGCCAACGTAGCTCAGTGGAACTGCGAAATTGTCACTTGAAAGGCGCACCACGAATACAAGCGAGGTCCGTCTAAAGAGATTATCGTTTCACCCACCCGCTGATTTCTTGAAAAAGGGTACCTGGTATGAAGTCGGCTTAGGTGCCTGTGGGTACAACGATACGGACAGTGACCCTATAGTCGCCATTTCTGCTGAAATCTATGGTAGTGGAGGATATTGCAACCAGGTAATCCACCTACTCCAGAAATGTGGATATTAGATGCTTATTAACTATAGTGGGTTGAAATCACCAACACTGACAACGGAAAGACTGCGTCCGGGCAGGTTCGTGATAAATGTCCGTCTTGTGACTCAGGTAGCCTTGGTACGCAATTATTCGTTTGAGTCACGCACCTGCCATGCACCTGCTGAATGATTTCGCAGACATGTCTTTTAGCCTCTTTGAACAACTCAGCACACTTGATACGGGTAGAATCCCAATTTCATGGTATTTCACTTGAAAAAAGGAACGATTGTCGTCCTTCTTTCAACTTGGAAGCCTTACTACGGGAGGCTAGATGAGCTAGACTGTGCTGCCAGCGTTATGCAATTCCAATTCCCATACTTCAACTATGTAACATCATTCTAGGATTGTAAATTACTGTCGTCATGAATCTGCGAAAATCGTCTCTGATCCGCGAGTATTTTATTTGAAAATGTGCATTTTCTTAAGGGAACAATTATCTTCACTCTATTATGTAGGGTCTATCCAGGGGAAACTAGCATTTTCCTGTGGCAATTTCGTTGCAATTTCCATCGCGACTATTTATTTAGACTGTAGACGGCGTATCCTCTTCGTCAGGAAGGGTAGTATTTAGATAGTAGTCCGTCCTTGTTACATTACATACTGCATACGTGACTTCGACATGTCAATGACCGAAGTAATTTTCAAAACAAAGATCATAGCGAAAAGCCTCAGGCAACTTGGCTTGATTTATCGATGTCATTTTGCGTGTTCTCTCGTCAGGTGTTTGCAGCTGATGCCTCCGATCTCAGCACTGCATCACTAGCACATGGGTCAGACTACCGTCCACGTTTCTACAGGAAACCATCTCAGGCTACAGTACACACTGGTTGTAGGAACCTAAAAGTGTGGCGGGACTAGGGATTGAACCTAGGCCTTCCCAACTCCGGTAGGGACGTCCTGACCATTAGACCATCCGGTCGAAGGTTCGTACTCACTTGTCCAATGTGTGGATTAGTCATTTCCAACACTGGTACACGGCATTCCATATTCCGCAGTCCGGACCGTGACGGGAATAACTTAAAGCTACTAGATAGCAAATAAAAATACCAGGCTCTTTGCTGGACTCCAGGATGCAATGAAGAGTCTCACATGACGTGCGATGTGAACAAATTCGCCGCCGCCGCTGATAGCTATAAATCGATCACTCCGAACCCCAGAGCATTTCTACAGTGCCCATCAGCAAATCAGTACGAGCATGTCAACCTCGCAGAAGAAAATGTCTTACGGTGTGTTAGCAGTGTTTGCCCATCAAGATTGCTAACAAACTGATTACTATGAAGTCCGCCTGGGCAACTCTGGGCTCAAAGTTTCGAAGATTATCTTGGGAACAATGCAGTATGGTGCGCGGAGCGTTTCGCGCGAATGACTGTAAAGTCGCCTAATTATTCAACATAGGTACCAGCGAGTGGCAAGACTGGGTCCTCGGAGAGGAAGAGGCAGTCTCCCACATCAAAGCTGCGTGAGTGCTGTTGTCGCACAACTTCAAAACGAGCGCATTTTTACTATTGCCAATATTTGAAGTTATGACGCCGGGATCAACACCTTTGACACAGCAGATGTAAGATGGAACGCCTCTATACTTCGGGCATGAATCACTGACATGCACACGATATTTTATTAGATGTACTCCAATGGACTCTCTGAAGTCTTACTTGGAAACGCGATCAAAAAGCTTGACTTACCCCGGGATGAAATTGTAGTCATGACAAAGGTTCGCTAGCATCATAATAAGCGCAAGGTCATCACAAACACTCTCCTAGGTCTATAACGTTGTTGGCCGCACCCCAAGCGAAAAGCTCTTCAAATCAGCTGTTAATCCGGATCAACTTGGCTATGTCAATCAAAGGGGTTTAAGCCGCAAGGTGTGTTGACTGCTTTGGAATTACCGCACGAAATTCACATCTTTCACGACTAGCACATCTTCGCATCCATCAAGAAGAGCCTGGAGCGTTTGCAACTTGATTATGTTGATGTTCTGCAATGTTGGCCTTGACTTAGCGTTCGATCAAAGATTCAAGGCTAATTGATTTTAGGTCATCGCTTTGATACAGAGACACCGATTGAAGAGACCGTACGTCATCCTTTTGTTTCTCAGCTTCAGTGTCTACTGACTGACTACATCCTATTTAGATGCAAGCTCTGCATGACGTCGTGCAGGCTGGTTATGTCCGTTACATTGGCATGTCTTCATGCTGGGCTTATCAATGTACGTCTTAATATCTATTCTGGGCGTATTTTCAGTCTTAATGCATCTTCAGTCCAGGCAATGCAAAGTAAGATCGTGGTTTTTGGTGTCAACGAGTTGAAATCTAACTGCATGTATTTATTTAGACTACGCCATCACAAACCACCTCACACCTTTTATTTCTATGCAGAATCACCACAGCTTGATCTACCGTGAAGAGGAACGAGAGATGTTCCCCACTCTCAAGGTTTGATTTCTCAGTCTTTTCTCCTTATTTTCTTCTCATTTCGCAGATGTTTGGCGTTGGGTGCATTCCTTGGTCGCCACTTGCCCGAGGCTTGCTTACCCGCCCTCTTGGTGAACAAACAGTTCGTGGAAAGACCGACTCGTTAGTTGTTTATCATCTATGCATGATCACCTGTATCAATAATTCCCCAGGACCATCAATTTATACGTCCAGCACGAGTCTGACAAAGACATTGTCAAACGGTGAGATTGGTCACTCCTCGATCTGGCAGATTCTCAAGTACAATAGCCTCGAGGAAGTTGCAACAAAGAAAGGCGCCACTATGGCGCAAATAGCTCTCGCTTGGTCAATGGCACAAGACCTTGTCACAGCACCGATCGTTGGCACCACATCCTTGAAGAACCTGCAGGATCTTCTTGGTATGCATGTTGTAATTAATCAGCGAATGTATTCAATTGATCCTCTTTTCTAGGCGCCATTGACATCACTCTAACCACTGAAGAGCTTAAGTATCTAGAGGAGCCTTATCAGCCAAAGTCTGTCGTCGGTCACAAGTGAATTGGAGGGAGCTTGATGACCAACGAAATGGCCCGAGGGCCGAGATGATCTTTACTACGTAAACGATTGTTATAAGAGACATTTTGAAATTCCAGCGTATAGAATGTTGCATATGTATAAAGTTTGAAGCTTTCCGACACGCGGAGACAAACTTATAAGTTAATTAGCCTTGCATTCAACGTGCTCGGCCTTGCCATGCGCGGATGTTGCTACTTGGGATGAGCGTAGAACGTCACCTGAATGTGTCCCGATGACAGTCGGTTATGTAATGGTAAATAAAAGCTTAAATTATTTGATCGTTACGTCAGAAGCAGTCACAGTATTATTGTCCTTCAAGTTCGCCAGTAAGCAACTTATTCGCCTCGGGTATCACTGTGCTCTGCCCGGTTCCATTGATATGCACTGTCCAGGGTGTTGGATTTGAATCTGCCCAAAGGTCTGCTGCGGAGAAAGTTTGACTAGTGGCTACGCACTCATGAACTTTGTGGTGCGAACAGGCATGGCGTTTCTGGGCCCATCATAATTCATAACATAATATGATCACGCCGGGAACTTGAAGGTCCATCACGCTTACGGTACAGGCTAAAAGCCAGGGTTGTTGCAGTCCGACATTCATGTGTACGTACGCACATTACGCACGAGAATTGCTCTAACCTACACTGTTTCCTTTCGTTCCCCCATGGCTCTGATTAAGTTGTTCAGTTTATCGACATTCCTAGCTGTAATTGTTACCTTACACGCTGGAGTTGTCGGGCGACAGTGCGCTACGACCTTGAGCAATGCGATGGTACGTGTTTTCAGCAACCATGCTGTCGGGTTATTGTGTTAGATGCACGACCCTCATTATTCTGTCTAGCTCGTCGCAAACCAACTGCAGCTCCAGTACTACAATGATTCAACAGGCCAGTACAACAATGGCGAGTTGTGGACTGATGCGGTATGGTGCCAGTCACATCACATTTCGACCTCAACACTGACGTTCGATTGTTTCGTTTACACATTCCAGAATTCATTAGAGGACTTGCACAACTTAATGCTGGCAACTGGTAATGATGATTATCACAATGTGGCAGATAGCTCGTATATAGGGAAAGCGGCATTGGACCCTTACACAGATTGGACGAAATTCCTTGATGGCAGTAATGATGATGCTCAGGTAAGAGGTTCGTTAGATGCGCCAGAAGCCCTAAGCTGAATGCCTCCCCAAGTGGATCATTCTGGCGCTATGGAAAATCGCAGATTACAAGGCTGCGAGAGACCGAGATGGCAGCGCATATATCGTAAGGCGTCCCTTCTGATTATCCTTACAATGCCTTCCTGAGGTCGGATTACAGTCTAGTGCAGCCAAAATCTATGACATAGTTGCAGGTCAATGGGATGACATCTGTGGAGGTGGAGGTAATACCAATCACCATTGTTCCCATCGCGATTTGCAGCTGATCTTGTTGGGATGTGCAGTGTGGTGGTCTACAGATCATACCTATAAGAATGCAATTACTAATGAACTGTTTTTGCTGACTTCGGCTGCTGGATACCTGCGAACAAACAACGAAACGTACCTTGAAAATGCAGAGAAGGTGATTGTAATTTGTTATCCTCGACAGCAAACACTGACTGGAGCGTAACAGGAATGGACTTGGTGTATGTATTTTTTGAGTCCATTCGTCAATATGAGTTTATGAGCTAGCATTCGCAGTAAGCGCTTCCGGGATGCGTGGCTCCAGTGGTCACTTCAATGATGGCCTTGACGAATCCTGTCAGAATAATGGCCAAGTCAGTGCGCTCAGTTAATAGAGCAACTATTGCTAATTACAACGCGAGCTAGACAACCTGGACCTATAATCAAGTAAGTTCGATGTTTGCCTTCAATAATCTTCAACTGACGGCAAATAAAAGGCTGTGGTCGCTTCAGGTCTTGGTGCGCTTTATGCTGCAACTCGCAACACAAGTCTGTTGGATCAGGCCGAAGTCAGCTTGAATGCAACTATAAGTTCACTCACCTACAATGGCATACTGAGAGAATCTTGTGACTCAGCGACTTCTGATGGTACAACCTGCGACCATGATCAGGTAAGTACTCTATTTTTGCAAACATTCATACCCGTGCTTCATTATTTTCCGACAGCAAATTTTCAAGGTGGCGTCCTCGTCGTGAAGAAATACCTTGTGCACTGAAAAGCTTCTTAGGGGATCTGGACTAAACATGTCCAATATTACTTGGACAATGTTGATGATACTTCTCGCATCCCCAAGTACAGTGATTTCCTTGGCTCTCAGCATTCAGGTGTTGTAAACTACGCGATGAATCCCGCGTATGATGTTGGATCAGTGTGGTATGCCACAAACGAAGGAGGATCACAGTGGAGTCCAGAGGCTTCAGCGAGTGGTCTTGAGGCCCTTATATCAGCTGGGAAGGTGCGCCAATATGTGTATACCCGCTAATAGATCTAAGTTCACGCAAATGCCAGTACGGTCCATGCTGAAGAGCCGATGTCCTTTAGATGGTATTCTTTAAATTCTTCTTAATACACGCACAATTATTTGAATTGGGCATACCTTTATTCGTGGTCGACGTGGCGATGGCCTGACCGTTGGTCGTGGTAGTTAACGATCAGATCGCCCACTCAGTGAAAGTGCATGACAAGAAGCTTCCCGAGCGGTGACGGACCGTCAAAACAATGCGCCATGATTTGTTCATGTAACTACCGGAGAGGCGAGTGACTTTTGTGCTCCAACTCGAATCGACGACCACTAATCTATCACGTAAAACCAAACCAACACTAAAAACAGTCTCTAGAATTTGTTGATGTCACTGAGAAGCATAATAAGGAACGACTCTCTTCCTTCTTCCATAAGCTATAGGAGGCCAAAATAAGTGCGGTCCTCTGTTAGCATCAAGCACTCGTGCCTGATAAAAATGCTGGCATGGTGAGTGATGCATTGATGATGTATATACCAAACAAGCCACTCCACGGTATGACCATTATGCTTATGAAAATCAAACGATAAAAAGAATTATCCATGATGGCGGGTACTTCAATGTAAGTAATTGTTTCCTGTGTCCAACGGAGTGTTCCCAACTTTTAAGGTATCTCAGGATTCTAAGGTATTACAACCTCATAGGTATGCTTTTGTCTCTAGGAAACCGAAATTTCTCGAGCTGGAGGAAAATCATCATCATGACATCCATAATGCAATGAAGATACTGTCAATGCACTAAGCTCTACGGTGATTCTGAGCGATGACCAGCTCAATCATTATTTTAATATGGAGATGAAACATCGTTGAACGAGGCGTTCGTGTTTGAAGTATGTTTTAGCACTCGACTGTGGTGAATTTACTCGTCGTACTAAATGACGAGCATTTCCCGTGTTCAACGTATCGCTGTCTCGTTTGGGCTGATCCAAGTTGTACACCAAGTGCTTCTCACTTGCGCTGGCATAACAAAAGGGGACCGCTAGCGAGTACTTATGGCACGTCAATATCTTCGCTCTTCCCAACCTGACGCCCCTCTACGGTTTCGGTTGATATCAAATATCACTCTTGTCGCCCCACTTCGAGGGGTATACCTTCACTACTTCCTATCGCATTCTTCTTTCGGGTGGTGTCTCGTGTCTCGTTGAGTGTCGGTGATGCAATGCAACTTCGCAAGTCACGTGACCTAGACCTTGCAGGTGGCTATTCATGGTTGCGTTCATTTAATCGTACTGCACGTTGGACGTGTTATCGTACGAATTAGACGACAATATTGAAGACGATCCCTTGACAGGCTTTAGACGAAGGTCCTGGTCACTTGGTATGTTCGTTGCCATCTTGAGTGTGATTCACATTTCTGTGGAGCGAACGAAATTCAACGAATGGGGGCAATCACAGAATGCGATTGGTCAACAGACACTGGCTTATTTGTGCAACGTGCGGGAGTCAAAAGTTAGTTTCCCGTAAGTAGACCTCAGACGAAGGAAGCGAAATACATGTCGAAATCGACCATAAAAATCCGACTGTGAGTATTGTTCTACTCACTGGTAGCACAAACCCTAACGAGTCATCTCCGAATAAGTAGGTGCAGGCTAGGGATAAAAAATGTTTGCGGTGAGAAGAATCATATGTCCAAGCCCATGAAGCTCTTCATGTTCAAGTTAAACTTACAACAACAAGAACAGAAAAAGCAAGTACGCATATCCAAATCAATGTTACATTACTTCGGAGATACTCCTCTATTCAAGGCCCGCACTCATTGCTCAAATTGACAGTGAAATTTATCCAGCACCATATTATTGGTCGACTCCGCAACGAGCTAATTGTTGCGTCGTCAACCGCAGCTCTAGGTCAGGCTGCCAGCTGATTAAACACCAATACACCCCACCGCCTCCTATCAATCAATATTATAACAAACAAACAGTGAGTTCCTAGGTGCAAAGTAAATTCCTCATACTCACGGAACAAGCATATAATAAGCCAAAGTCTAAATAAAGGCAGCAATCTTCTGGGCAGTTGCAAGGTTCGCCTATGCTAGAACAAGCACTGACAGACATAGCTGTTGTCGAAGTAACAACAATGGCGAGGAAGGAGAAACGCATTATTTGTAAATTGTGTGTGATACTGAATCTGCCAGGGAGGGTCTGGAATAGTGATAAGCCTGGGGGAACGGTAGGCGCCTTTATATCTTGCGAATATGTACTGTTGTATTTAAAAAGGGTATTTACGAGGATGTGAGACACTCGAAAACGCGACGGACGATCGGTCCACGGTTTGAATGACATCAGACTCCCACAAGTGATAGATTCATTAGTTCACATGCCAGCAGCACAAAATACTTGTAGGGTGACGACCGGTGACGATTGCACTGTGAATGGATTGTATTACCTTGCTTGCAAGGTGTCTACCTCGATAATTATTTCAAGTTGTGCGGTTCACGCGCCGTGACCTCCGTCCCATAAGGCAGAGGTCATGCGAATTCGACGAACATTTTTGCTGCTGTCACACAGAAAACATGAACTCCACCATTTCCCAACAGATTTGTTCCGTTTCACTTGGAATATGATGGTAGGACACATAGAATACATTTTCGGTAAAGTAGCTAAGCAATTGGTGCAAATTGAGTGTTGTAGACAAAATCACGAAGTGGTGGGGTATCACGAATAGATGGTAGGGCATAATAGTGTGGCATGCTTATGAGACGACGATGCCGGAGCGGCAAACACTGTGCGGAGTCACAATTAGGAGAGCAGTGCGGTAAGTAGACAAAATGATGGTGTGTAGCAGATACTGTATGTACTAGTATGATATAGATCATGGATAACATATTACCTTGAATTGGAGGCCATTAAGCCTTCGGGGAGGACCCGATGACCTCGATACTTCTTCACGGCCCATGTTGAGCTCATAAGCAGCAACAAATCCGTGGGATCATATAGCAAATCCATTCAAGAATCAAGGGAAGAAGGAATAAGACAAATGAAGAATCCAGGCACAAAAAACCACTCGCCGACGCATGGTGGACAGTGGTATTGAAGCCAGCGCAGCCACCACGTTTCGCTCAAGATCTACCTCTTTTGAAGAGGGGGGA
>LVVM01000983.1:0-15319 GCA_001882365.1 Rhizopogon vesiculosus
GTCCTGAAAAAGGAAAATAAGCAACGTGATGTTTTCCTGATGTACTTATGGTTCCAAAGTTGCGAACTCCGCATCTGTCCTTGTTGCATTCATCGCACAAGAGTCAGCTGTATCTCTGGTTGCTGAAAACATGGATTTGCAGTGAATTTCAATTTTCCATCCCTCTGGAAGAACTCACTCAACGGCTTGAGCGTCTGAGCCGAAAAGACATCCTCGAGGTCGCAGTATGTTTCACTATGTGACCTTACCGTATCTACCAAGCTTTATCGAGATCGACACTCAATGCAAATCACTAGCTGAACATACGTCTACTACGCGCGGTTCAGCTAGCCCATTCTGGTCATATGTGTTGTGTCATTTCTTCCTCGCATACTTCCCTTTTGCTGTTGATGTTGATTGATCGTCATTTTTCATTCAGATATTGATTCAAAGAGTTTGGGTCGTCCATCTTATCCTGGAAATTAAACTCGCTCGCAGAAGACAAAAGGGGCGCGACTCGAACAAAAGCTGGAAACTGTGGCAGAAGCAGGAGCAACCAGAGCAAATCGTGAGCATGATTGACCATCATTTGTTACAATAAACGTCATCCTATCTCATCCCAATGACTACAGAACAGGTACAATGTGGATAGTCTCCTGTATACGCAGTATGTTCGTGGCATGATATGGCTAGAGTTTCAAAGTCCGGTTGCGCAACTGGAAAGAGAGTCAGACTGCAGACTCAACCGGACCGCAACTTTTCTGGACCGAACTTCAGTCTCGGTGGCCCCTCACCCCTACCGGTTGCCAGTTGCCTCATTTGATCTGTGGCATCAGGACTTTTAAACTCTAGATAGGGCTGCTTCCCCATCAAGCTTTGATATGTGCTGGCTCAATTTCAAGGATTTACTTCGCGGCACTGACCCATTCATCATCAAGACTTGCGTGGTTTAATGATGGAGTGGTCGAGACTCAGTACTCAGTACTCAACCCCAATGAAAATCCCCTTTTATGAGGTTGTCTGAGGTTGTCTGGTATTGTCCGGACTGAACAAGACAATCCCAGATGAAACATGAGACTAATAGCACATGTGCAAATGTGCGTGGTTGTCCCATGTTGTCGCACATTTGCAGCGCTTGGCACCTCTTGGCACGCGTCACTGAATTGAATCAAATCTGCTGGGATTGTCTGGCTGCAACAATATGTACAGTACGATATAAAACAGTAATAATGAATTCATCCCCGATCCTTCCTTCGCTCGTAGGTATTCTGTACCACCTGCTAGGACTATTCCTGAACCTGGTGAAAACCGTGAAAGGATGCGGGGAAGGCGGAAAGTTAGCGTGGCATTCGGCGAGTTGCTGCCAATTTCTTATCAGCGGGAGGGATGTGTGAAGTATGGTTAATGTGTATCTTCTTAGCAGCGAGCCCACCAGAATCGTCTGAGTTATTACCTGTTAGTAAAAGTAGACGAGAAGAAGAAAAAGACATGTGAAGACCACTCAACAGCTTTGCAGCGTGGTGTACTGGCATCTATGCTGCCCTGGAGCTCGACGATGGTATGATGGCTGCTGGGGGCGGGGGGGTTGGTTGCTATCATATCACCAGTGAGTGGGGTTGGTATAGTAGAATGAATGTGTTCAGAAGTTAGTCGGGTCCAGTCAGTAAATGAATCCAGCAACAAAATGATGAATATAATGGATGTATGCACATAAAAGGTGGATATATGCGAACAGAAACTAAATGTATGCGCCGAATTCTCACCTAGAGACTATAACTCGTGCTATATACAGTGCTCTCTCCAGTCCTAGACTCCTAACGTGCTTATATCTACCGTAACTTAGTAAGTCCAGATCTCGACCTCCCACAAACTTTCGATGAGATTATTTAGGTTTATCCAAGGACGACTCCAGCATGTATAGCTCCAGTTGCTCGATGCGGATCTTGTCTAACAGACGTCCGGAATAGATCGCTCATGGAAATGGGAGAAGGAGAAAGTGCGGGAGGGGTGGGAACACTTAGTCGCACGAAGGGAGGTTTTATATATATGACGGAAATAGTTGGAGCTGCTCTTAGCCCGTGCGCGCGTAAACCACTGTATAGAGTGAGCCGGTGTCGTTTTCAAGATATGTTGATTCGTGTCGCACCCAACGAGATACGAAATTCTGAACGACACATCTGGCACAATCCAACACCATGCTATTATTAGAATCACGTCATCAGCCTTGCACCAGCCAATCTCTAGTCTCAAAATTCTCACACAATCTCAGACAACCTGGGTGATTTTCAATGGGAGTCAACTGCGATCGTCTCTCAAGTCCCACGCCTCTTCATATTCACGTATACACTACTCTATTTATGTAAGCCTATAGCCTTTCGTATCTACGACACGCTGGACAGTGGAACCAGGGAGAAACCGATGAGCAAGATAATCAACTAGGAGGAAATGGCCACACGCTGATCACGCTGATCTCAATAAAAAGCATGCAAATAGCGCCGACTGGGGACGACTTGACCGTTAAACACACATTGTCGTGATGGCCGCAGCGCTATGTTTAGTCGGAGGCAGATGTATGTGTCTGTGCTGACCACTTATACTGTGTATAAAACCAAAGTACTATTAGCTTTCAGCTCTGTAGCAACGACACCATCAGCATCAAGTCCTCTTCTATGAAGTTCACCTTACTCAATACGATCGTGTCCGCCGTGGCAATGGCGGGCATAGCTACAGCAGTCGACCCTACTGGGGGACCCTGCGCCAACCCAGGTGAGTACTCTCAGCCTAAGATGTTCTGGATGTGCAAACATCAGATCTTGCGACTGTTCTCGCAGGAAATTATGAATGTGGACACCTCGCGAGTTTTAATCACGGCTTTGCGTTTGTGATTTACTGCACATCGAGCAAAAAAATCGAGGTCATTGAGCTTTGCACCTGTGTGTATTGCTGTTCCATTTTATGTGCAGGCAACAGTGGTGAGTACTACACCTGCACGTAAGACTCGGAGGGAAGGGTGAGCTTGCTTCTTACTCTCCGTGTCCATAATGTCATGATGATACATTACAGTTGCCAACCTCAATAACTAGCGTCTGAGGTTGTTTTTGTTTGTCTTGTGCCGGTCTCGTATCACGGATTGGGTGGTGTAGCCCAATCATTACCCTGGAGTGTATCAGCCAGTATCTCCATGAGTTTTCTTCGCGTTCACCTTTTGAAATCTCTAGTTATTCCTACCGCAGTGTCTTTCGCTGTAATCAGCATGATGATGTGTCCCATATGGCGGCTTCCGGCATTCCCCGTCGCCTTCACGATGTTCCTGTATGGTTCCGAATTATGTGGATGCATTGTTTGAGCGCTCGGTAGATTGGCAGCACGACGTATTGCACGGAAATCGTCAGATGTCTGTACAAAGCAAGCAGCATCCATTTGATAATCAGTCATTTTCCCTCTAGTCGGACGTCCTTGTTATCGTCTTCACAAGATAGTCTCGTCGAATGCCTACCTTCTTAACAACTCTCCCTGAACGCTATCCTAGCCACCGTCTATCTTTGCTTGCCATGGCATTTGAACATACTGATGGTTCCAAAGTTGCGGACTCCGCATCTGTCCTCGTTGTATCTCTCGCACCGGAGTCAGCCGTATCTCGGGTTATTGAAAACATGGACCTGCAGTGAATTGCCCTCCCTCTGGAAGAACTCACTCGACGGCTTAAGCGTCTGAGCCGAAAGATATCCCCGAGGCCGCAATGTGATTCACTATGTGGCCTTACCCTGTCTGCCAAGCTTTCTCATCGCTGCTGATTTCAAATCACTGGCTGAACATACGTCTATTACGCGAGCCTATTCAGAAGCAGGAGCAACCAGAGCAAACCATGAGCATGATTGGCCATCATTTGTCACGAGAGACGTCATCCTATCTCGTCTCAATGACTACATGACAGGTACAATGTGGATAGTCTCCTGTATGCGCAGTATGTTCGTGGCATAATAGAGTTGCTTCCCCATCAAGGTTTGATATGTACTGGCTCAACTTCAAGGATCTACTTCGCGGCACTGACTCATTCATCATCAAGGCTTGCGTGGGTTAATGATGGAGTGATCGAGACTCAACCGCTAGGGTTACCGTGAGGCGAATCGAATCGAACCGAGTTGAGAATTCGACACAAATCGACAACACGAGTTGGCGAGGCTCGTTTGACTAGGGATTTGGTAACGAGTTCGGGAGTGGTGCGGACCGATAGTCCAGCCAATGAGATGATTCTGTCTGCCGACAACATTACAAGTACTGTCATCACAAGTAATTTCTTATAAATAAACTCAGAATTTGTAGTGCTCCAGTATGTGGATATAAGTACTTTCTCAACATGCGCTGCAGAGTATATGTCTTTGGTGAATGACAATATGGGCATGGGTGCCTCTCCATGTCCATCCGACTCTGTCGACGCTTCCTCAACCGCTTCGCCAACTAAAACGATATGATCACATGCGCAAATGCAAGTTCAGCATTGGCCATGGTCGTGAACCGCCTGACGATCTATGGTTTAATACCTCCTGGCAGGCCAGTAGGATGCGCATCGAATCAAGCAGCTCCTTGCGGCAGAATGATTATATGACCTTCTTCGTCAAGGAAATGCCGCTCCCATTGGCATGCGGGAAGACGACGAGCTCTGTGTCTCTGAGGCTGCGTGCTCACAGCATACCTTGTGGAGTACTACTGAGTAATTGGAACTCGCACAGATGGAAAGTGAGAGGTTAGAAGGCGCTAAGGTGGCACCACGGGTGATGGCTCTTGGTGAAGAGGCCTGTCCACGAAGACAGCTTAGATGCGGTTGTGCACGGCGGGAATTCGAGTGATGTCACCGACGAGCTCGACAGAGTCGATGGCATTGAGGTAAACACGAACGCCCAGTAGCGATGAGGAATAGAAGTGTGAATGTATATTCTTTTCAGCGCCTGTTCAAATAATGATGTTATTGCGTATCTCCTAGAGACGAAGACGAACCCGTTCGTTCATCTGCTTCAAGTTGTAGTCCTGCATCCTTCATAAAAGTGCGATCGTACTGCCTGCGCTCGACATAGTCGCCTTCCTGTCTTGTCGGTATGATCAAGGTCTTGGGGAATGTATTCTTCTTTGGTTGCGGTTCCCGGTGCTAGAGAGTGCATTCAGTTATAGTGGCAGAGGCTGAACGTTGTACAGTTACGTCGAATTGCTCATGTGGCACTGGGAGCCTGGAGGATGGCTGAGTTCAAGTCGCAGTGGACAGGTAAAAGTGCCAGTATTCTGAAAGTGATTCGAAGCACCCATTTGGAGTTGGAGATCTGAGATCTGCCAAAGCTCAAGTTTGAAGCGTGTAATTCACGTGCAAGGATCTAGATGAGACAATGACCACATAGTCCTGCCATAAGCATTCTGCTGTCTGCCGTAATGACATGTTGGCCATTCATAGGGGATTACGATGTATGGATGAACTACGTGAACTTGATTCTAAATCACGAACCCAACGCAACTCTTCGAGACGAGCCGAGTGAACTCGAGTTCAACTTACCTCGACAGCAACACCATCAACCGCGATCATCTCAAGTCCCACGCCTCTTCATATTCACGTATACACTAGTAGCACTACTCTATTTAAGGCTATGGCCCTTCGTATCTACGACACGCTGGACAGTGGAACCAGGGAGAAACCAATGAGCAAGATAATCAACTAGGAGGAAATGGCCACACGCTAATCACACTGATCTTAATGACAAGCATGCAAATAGCGCTGACTGGGAACGACTTGCTGTTAAACGCACATTGTCGCGGTGGCCACAGCGTCACTAGAATCAAATGTCTCGCAGGCAGATCTATGCGTCTGTGCTGATCACTTATACTGCCTGTGTATAAAACCGAAGTGCTATTAGCTTTCAGCTCTGTAGCAACAACACCGTCAGCATCAAGTCCTCTTCTATGAAGCTCACCTCACTCAATATGATCGTGTCCGCCCTTGCAATGGCGGGCATAGCTACAGCAGACGTAATCGACCCCACCGGGGGACCCTGCGCCAAACCAGGTGAGTACTGTCAGTCTAAGATGTTCTGGATGTACAAACCTCAGATCGCATACGACTGCTCTTGCAGGAAATTATGAGTGTGGACGTCTCGCGGGTTATAATGCAAACCATGCGTTTCTGTTTTACTGCACACCGAGCGACAAAATCGAAGTCATTGAGTTTTGCAGCTGTATAGAGTGCTGTGAAATTTCCTATGGAGGCACCAATGGTGGGTATTACATTTGCACATAAGGCTCGGAGGGAAGGGTGAGCTTGCTTCTTGCTCTCCGCGTCCATAATGTCATGATGATACATTACAGTTGCCGCAATAACTACGTTTGAGGTTTCGGTTTTGGGGGTTTTGAGGCTTGGAACTTTGCTGAGAAAAAAAATATTCAAACAACTGAACGGCTTTGGCTGCGTGAAACGTACCTTCTACCGCCTCTACCAGCATAGACGATAATAGACTTCAGGATGCTGAATTTTGACATTAAATGAATGCGCATTATCTGTATATTGTCGACTCAGACGACTCAGAGCGACTATGACGATTAAATCAGATGGATGCGGCCCACGAAGCTAATAGCCAGCGTCAAAATGCGGACGGTCATGAAAGTAAGTATAATTCAGGAGGGACTCGGACCTGCAAGGCAAGGCGTAGATATAGGAATGCAATGTTGACCCCGTCGTTGAGATCGTGGACCGTTGGTTGAGGGTAAGAGATGGCAAACACAGACCAAACACAAATCGAGTTGTATAACAGTGGTCATCTGAGTAGCGGGAACAAGGTGCTGGGTTGTCCTTTGGCTGTCCCTGATGAAGCTTGGTGAAGGACTTGGATCTATCATCGCCACCCGGTACCGCAAGTCTTGTATGTGAGCTGTCACTAGGTGACTCGTCATCGAGAGCTTTAATACCCAGAGCCTCAATAGCCCTGCCAACAACTTCCCACTGAGTCAAGCAACATGGCTCCCGGACTGGCCACTCAGTTTCAAGCCCACCTAGACGAATTCCACATCTCCCTCGAGCCCAGCGCCCTCAATTACCTCACGTCCATGCTCGCCGTCATCTCCATGTCCGACAAACCAAAGGACATACGTGACGCTACGGAGATGTTTCTCGAGGAGGCCGATGTGGACCCAGACAAGATCAATCAGTTTTATGCAACCCTACGGAACACAGAGTCCACATCTTCCGAGTCAGAGCTTTCATTGATCATTCCCAGTCTGGCTGACGCATTGATGAAGGGGTTTGAACTCGTCGGCCTCTGCATCTACTAGTACTCCCGCTACGGAGAATGCTCGACCCTTGGATTTGCCGAAGCCCATGTCATCCATCGAGGCCCGCCGCATGAAACGCGCGCAGAAGAAGGAGAAGGCGGCAGCTACCGCTTCCCCATCGTCGTCCGCAGAAGCAGAGCCGAAGATTGTAGCAACCTCCCAACAAAGCAGGTTCCACCGTGAGACGCTCGAGACATCTTCCAAAGATATTGACATGCACACTGTCAATATCACCGTGAACAACCTCGACCTCCTCGTCGATGCCCATCTGCGACTCAAGGAAGGCGTCCGCTATGGTCTCGTGGGGCAGAATGGTGTCGGAAAGACGAGTGGGCTCCCTTCCTTTGCACACAGTAAACCTGCTTCTGACCGGTCCTTGCAGTGCTAATGAAATGCATGGCGGACAATATTCTTGCTATGCCTACCAATCTCAACATTCTCCACATCGCGCAGCTCGAGACATTTGACGAGTCCACCACCGTGTTGAACGAAGTGCTCGGGGCAGACAAGGCGTGCATGAACGCTCTGCGCGAATACGAAGGTAAGTAATCTATCTACACAATGTCTGCTCGAGTTCTGAAATCCATTCCCATAGCATTGCACACAGTACTTGGAGACATGCCTCAGTCCACCTCGTCAAACACCGCCCAGCTGAGCACTGTACTCCATAACATCCTTATTTCTCGAATGCAGACACACGTGATCGCCGCTCAACAACTCGCACTAAAGCGCTCTGGCACACGTGGACACGACGCCCGTCAAGCCCAGCTCGCAATAGAAACCGCGTTCGCCCAGCTCAAAGCCCAGGATCCACAAACCTACATCACACCAGACATCTCAGCCGACCTCATCACAGACGTATTCGATAAATTCGCACTGATCGATCTGGACGCGCGGAAAGCGAGAGCGAGCAAGATCTTGCGCGGCCTCGGGTTCGAGGAAGCGCAAGTGGAGGCGAGGGTGCAGACTTTGAGCGGAGGATGGCGAATGCAGATCGCGCTTGCAAAAGCACTTTTCGTAGGTCCCGATATCCTCCTACTCGACGAACCAAGTATGTCGTTTTTGTATTTTACGGCGTGTTGTGCACATACTCAATGCGTACAGCAAACCATCTCGACCTGCCTGCTATCCTCTGGCTGCAAGAATACCTGAGCAGCGAGACAGAAGGGCTGACGCTCGTCGTCGTCTCACACGACCGGGCGTTCTTGAATGCAGTGACGACGGAGACGATCATCTTTCGGGACAAGACGCTGAAATACCACGCGGGGTCGTTCGCAGACTACGAGAGCACGAGTGAGGAGCAGCGCGTGCGGAAGCAGGCATTACTAGACATCCAAGCAAAGAAGCGGGCAAAGCTCGTCGCAAGCATCCAGCACAACGTGCAACAGGCGCGGGCGACCGGGGACGACAAGCGCCTGGGGCAAGTAGCGAGCCGGAAGAAGAAGCTCGAGCGTCTTGGGATGGAGAAGACGGAGGATGGGAAGCGCTTCAAGGTGTCGTACTGGGCCGGGTACCACACCTCAGCGCGCGCAGAGATCGAGATAGACAAGGGCGTGAGGACGGTGCCCATCAAGATCCCAGATCCTCCTCCGCTGCGGTACCATGGGTCGGTGTTCACCGTGAAGAATGCCTCGTTTCGCTATCCTGGTTCAGATAAAGATGTCCTGATGGGTGTTAGCCTGGATGTGGGCCCTCATGCCCGCATAGCGCTGCTAGGTCCGAACGGGTGCGGGAAGACGACACTGCTGAACATGATGGTGGGCGTGACGCAGCCAACGGCGGGGGAGGTATACCGACATCCTTCGCTTCGTATAGGCTACTTCTCGCAGCATGCGGTCGACCAGCTCACGCTTACCTGTACGCCCATCGAAGAGATGCGCTCGCGTTACGCAGGACTTTCGGAACAGGAGTGTCGGGCGCACTTTGGCACTGTGGGCGTGAGCGGGAATACGGTGTTGAGGAAGATCGCGGATCTTAGTGGAGGGCAGCGGAATCGTGTTGCGCTTGCGATGATTCTGTATGATGCACCGCATGTGCTCGTGCTTGATGAAATTACGAACCATCTGGATATGGGCACTGTGGACAGGCTAGTGGAGGCGCTTGAAGGCTTTGAGGGGGCGTTGGTGCTGGTGAGCCATGATGTGTGGTTCATGAAGCAACTGATGGAAGGAGAGGAGGGTGATGACGATGATGACAGCGATGTGATGGAGGAGAGGGCGTTTTATGTCGTTCGGAACGGCGCTGTGAACCGCTGGGAGAGAGGCATGGATGCGTATGTTGAGGGTGTCATGAAGAAGGTCAAAAAGAACATATGATATAGGTGCATACATTATGCTACAATCTCTCTGCTAATGAACCTGATCCCGTGTTTCAGCCACGCTTTACCTCTGTTCAGCCTTGTCGTATCCGGTCCTGTCTTTTTCTGTTGCCCTACAATGTTTTCCTTCTGTTGAGCATACGCACACGACCTAGTTTGAAATGAGGCAACCAGTCACGAGAGCAAAGCAACAACACACTCGCTGGCCGAGGATGCTTCTGCAGTATCTCTGCTCGCTCAAGTCAACATCAGAGCTCCCATTGCCAAGATTATAACTGACCAACATGCAACACGTCCGTAAAATCCCTCTTCTCAACGGCCTGCCTCAAGTCTTCCTGCAGCCTCGGGTGCTCACACAATATCTGCATCGCCTCTGTCACACGTGCGTATCTCTGATCCAGGAGATCCGGGCACGCCTCGATGATGCGTGCCAGAAGCACGGTGGTGGCGTAGATGGAGCACGCGGTCGAGAAGTGGCCCGGGTGGGCGTTTTGGACGACGTCGAGCTGGAGAAGACGCTCGTTGGTGGTTTTGAGGACGTCGTTGCTTAGCTCGAGCTTGGTGCGGGGGAGAATGGGTTGGTGGCGAGGATCGTGAGCTGACATTTTGTTATGGGTGTAGGTCAAATTGGTGCCCCTATTTGGTGTCGCACGACCCCTATGACGTTCTCTTGGTATCTCATAATAAAGAACCATGTGATCCTTGTGTTGAAGACTTGTTCAGCCCCGGCCTCATCAGTGTCGCACTTGTCATTTGTTTTAACCTCTTCTGGGTGTCCGGTTTGCGAAACTTCGGGCTTCATTGGTTGAGTGATGTAAAGACAAATTATGTGAGCAAGTTTTTCGCCTTCAGATTCTCGCTTTTTGACTGCTTGAAAACGCGCATATAGTATTTATTGTTTGACATGACTTGACGCGACCTCCACTCGCTCGCATCCTCTCACTTCGTGCTCTCACGCTCTTCTTATCCGTTCACGCCATCGCTGCCGGCACCCACATGGAACTTTAAGTTTGAAAGAGAGTACTCTCTTTCAAGAACTTGAGTTTCGCAGGGTATCAATAACTCGAGGTTCACATGATCATGTAACCTCACGTCACCGTGAGTCTGGTTCAGAGTTCAAAACACTCGCTTACAATGCCTGACTTTGCCTGGCGTTATAGACTTCCCGCGCCCCGGCTTGTTTCTTTAACTTAAAGTACAGACAGCAAGACGTCCAACGATGCTCGACGGCACCGATAGAGGTCCTGGATCTTACTTCGCTATATCAGCTTTCGTGCTGGCTGGTGTGAGCTGGTATCGAAAATCTTGGGATAATCGTTCGCATCTCCCGCTACCACCTGGTCCTCCCTGTCTCCCAATAGTGGGAAGTCTTTTCAGTCTTAGCGATCCTGTCCGGTCTTGGCTGAGCTTCAACGCCTGGAGATCCACATATGGTTGGCATAATATGACGGTAATTTGGCCATAGTCAACTCATCTTGTTCTCTAGGTGACATAATCTATGCCCGGTTGCTCAGCAAGCGTATCGTGGTGGTTAACTCTGAGGAGATCGCAAAAGACATATTTGAAGGGCGTTCCTCTATATATTCGGATAAACCGCAGTCGATTGTTTACGAACCGTAAGTTACACGTTCGAGCGCTAAACATAGCTGAAGATATTGTCAGCTTCGCTGCGGACTTCAACACAGCGATATTGCCGTATGGAGACAGGTATTCAATGCATATTTTATGTCATGTTGACGGGTGTCTGATGTTTAGCAGATGGCGCCTTCACCGACGAATTTTGCATCAACCATTTCGTCAAGCTACTATACCTGCTTATCACGCTGCGATACTCCGTAGCGCGCATAAGATGTTGTTCAGTTTTCTACAAGACCCTACCAATTATCCAGGCCATTTTGAGATGTTGGTTACAACAGTTCATACTCCGCTCGTGCTGAAGCTAATCCTCATCAGGTTTCTTTCTTCAATTATACTGTCTGTGGTATACGATTATGAACCAAAAGCTAAGGATGATCGTATGATTCGCGTCATGCAACGGTACTTGGAAGCGGAAGTCGCTGGTGTGACGCCGGGGGGTACTGTGATAATGGAAACCTTCCCTTTCCGTACGTTCAAACATGCAGTGATGGCCCGTAGTTTCATCCCATCGACCCTCTAGTCTTACGGCTACCTACCTGGTTTCCTGGTGCTACGTTCAAGCGAGCGTCAGTAGAGTGTCTCAAGGCAGGCCACGATGCGAAAGAGATCCCCTTTCAAGATGTCAAAGACAGGATGGTGAATCATATCATCCAATCTACGGAGTACCATGAATTGATGAACCATAAACAGTCCACCGGCCAGGTGGCTCCGTGCTTGGTCGCTGACAATCTGAACAGAATGAACGATTTCGACGATGACATTAGTGAAAATGCAGTCAAGGAAACCGCTTGCATTGCTTTCGCAGGTACTGAAGCTGAAGCATAAAGAATTATTGAATCTCATTTTTTTCTTTACTTCTTCAGCGGCATCTGAAACGGTAAGAACCGCCTTGTCTTTTGTTTATCCATAATAACCGTTTTGCCCTCGACTCAGACATTTTCTACGTTACTCGTGTTTCTTCTTGCTATGGTACTCCACCCGGAGGTACAAGCGAAAGCACAAGCGGATATTGATCGAATCGTTGGCAAAGATAGACTCCCCAATTTCGATGATAGACCAGCGTTACCTTACTTGGACGCTATTTTGCGGGAAACACTCAGGTGGCACCCCGCTACTCCGTTAGGTTCGTGCACCATACTAGTATTT
This sequence comes from Rhizopogon vesiculosus, assembly GCA_001882365.1. Classification (NCBI taxonomy): domain Eukaryota; kingdom Fungi; phylum Basidiomycota; class Agaricomycetes; order Boletales; family Rhizopogonaceae; genus Rhizopogon; species Rhizopogon vesiculosus. The sequence continues at coordinate 12,386 of LVVM01000983.1, forward strand.
TAACTTCACCTGATGTATTCTCAGGCGTCCCACACGCAACAACGACCGATGATGTCTACAAAGGCTATTTCATCCCCAAAGGTTTCTATCTTGCTGGTTTACTGGAAGTCGCTGATGACACAGACTTATAGGTGTTGTTGTGATTGCAAACACGTGGCAAGTCCTCGCTATCTTACTGGCAGCAATTTTTCGACTTCATTCTCAATTGATAAAATATTAGGGCTATGACGCACGATGAAAAGAGGTACCCCAGTCCGGATGAATTCAAGCCAGAAAGATTTCTCCATGAAGACGGGTCCCTCACGAATGACACCATGCCTTTAGGCTTTGGCTGGGGTCGGCGGATATGGTGAGCATATGTTATTCTCCTTTACTATTCGTTTAAAAACTCCTGGTCAGTGTAGGGCGACATCTCGCGGACGCAACACTTTGGAGCGCGATCGCGAGCTTCCTTGCCGCTTTCTCAGTCCACACAGCTCTCGATGAGCATGGTGAGGAGATTCCGGTCGTTCCGAAATTCTCTACTGGTCTCGCAATGTTCGCAGAATTCCTTCCTTTCCTCCCCAGAAGTCGGCTGATTCTCTTGTTGTTTCAGTCATCCTGAGACGTTCCCCTGCCGAATTATCCCGCGGTTCCAATCTGTGGAGACTCTGACAGCGTTGACCGGCTTAGGTGCATCTTCTACAGCACCTGTAAATTCTGATAGACTAACGCAGATATAGTGCCAGAGAAATCCTGACAAGTCGAACTTCTGTGTAGTACGCAGTCCGCGGGCGTGGCTTTCTGCATTTGGATTTGTTTAGTGTAGGCCATGAAATTTGAATTGACATCTTTCTGCAATTCAAACCGACTGACATCTTCGACACCATTACTGTTGACCACATCTCTCCACCGAAGGCTGTCAGGGAAGTGAAATAGACAGTGCTTCGGTGGATTAGTACTCTCGTGTTTATTTGCGGAGACGTTACTGTATTTCGCGAGCTGTGGACTTGACGCGACGGCACCACTCGTACGCGGACCTCGAAATCTAGTTCTTCCCTAGCGAGCAGTCCAAAACATTCCTGCATATCACGCGGGACTCTTCCCTAGAGGTCATCAAGCTCGACAATTAGCCATCGATTCATATTTGATACAGTAAGATTTCAATATTATATCGCAAATACCAGTATTCCTCGTTGAAGCGTCACAGCTGACTGATCTATTGGGAGAATCTGACGATGACGATGTTCCACTGGGTTTCATCGCTATCTAGATCGGATGCCTCCTTCGTTGTATCCGTCCCGAACCTACAAAATTCATCGCCCCAAATATGTTCGTCTGGTCGCGTTCGGTACATCTCATTATATCTCATATACAATGACCTGGATTGTCCTTACGATTTGAAATCTGCTAGACTACTACAACCGATGACGCCGACTTTCTAAATGTCTGGTCCAGAACGTTCGCGGCGAGAGCAGAGCTTCATTATTCGAACCATAGATATATTTTCCAGTGTGCTAGGCTCGTGACAAAGAGCTCCACCATTGGGAACGTCGATCTGTAAAGCTTCATCTGTACGCAGGGGTTTTTGATGCATGGTCTGGATGAATGTACTCTACAGGAAAGCTGTGAGAGTTCAAACATTGATCGGCGTCAGGAATATACATCAATGATGCAACTGTTACACAAACGAGCCTTCTACGTGCTACCGCAGGAGTACGTAGTACATGTGTGGAGGACATGGTGGGCAGTGTCAAACGGAAATATAATGTACCTGGGTAGCTGCAGATGGCATGAGTAAAGAAGAGGCGGACAAAAAACAAACCAAGTTTCTCCGAGACACAATTGACATGCCCAGACTCATCAAGGCGACAATGAGCATTTCTCTCATAACCCAGCACCTATCTTTCGTCGCACTACTCTGTGTTTGGTGAGCACTTGCAGGTACTCATCCACCCTATCCCATTCTTCATCAAAAGGCACCTCTCGGTCATCGTGCGAGGAATCCCATTCATGACGTGTCACAGATGGCAAATAGGGCATTAATGCACGTAGTTGACAAGCCACGGCCATGGGGTCGACAATGGGAGAAAACCCGACAAATAAACGAGTGATCCTGTGGTTGGGAAGGGTTGTAGAGAATGGCTCAGAGTCGATGTCGATTGAACATGCGGAAAAGCGCATATCAATACAGTGCAAGTGCCGACAATGATGTATGAGGTGGACGAGGCCTATGAAAGTGAGAGATGGCGGAATCAGCCAGCGACACCTACTTCCAAAGAGGAATTCCTCGAGTTGAGGCCATGATTGTACCATATTATTGAATGCTTTGTCGTCGACGTCCGCAGTGCAGACCCAATCAAGGTCTAACTTCGTTAAGTGATTAAATTGCAGGAACGGAGCAATGACGTCAAAGCCAAACGCAAAACGGTGATCACTAAGCATGCTTTCATTGCTGCAGTATTCATACTCAGTTGTGAGCTGGATTTGTTCAAGAACTGGAGAGAAGCACTCCGAGAAGGCGACAATGAGGTCTGGGATATCCAGTGGGTCATATGGCTCGCCTCGATCCATCCAATCAGAATTGATCTACAACACCACCGATCGACAGGAGAGAAAACGGATGTTCCTGAAACACTGAGTAAGTGAGGTATGTGATGTGGCAGTGATAGACAGTTCATCGAGTTTGGAGGTAAAAATTGGAATGGAATCAGTAGGCGGTTTGTCAACCAGCAGGAAGTGCAGGAACTTCAGCGACGGTAGGGAAGCCAAGTGGACAAGCGCTTGTGTATTTAAGACACCTGTGTTAAGACGAACAAGCTTGTAGCAGCGACACACAAGTTCGGAAATTACATCTTGAAGTTTATCAGAATCGCCACGGTATACACAGTCGAGTTCCTGAATAGAGGGACATCGAGCTCCGAGGGAAGCTAACAATGCTGATTTGGAAAAAGA
>LVVM01000987.1:17513-38963 GCA_001882365.1 Rhizopogon vesiculosus
CTGTTACATTGGTAGCTCAAATGAAGCTTCGTTCGTCTTCAATTAGTCTAATCATGCATAAGGCGTCGTTACTGAGATGTTTCAGAAAAGTTAACAATAGTTATCGATTTTGCGTGTCCGCAACTGCAGTAGATCTTGGAGTGTATAATTACCTGATGGAGAACTCCACATCCCAAAGCCTTCTCATTAATATTGAAAGTTCATTTCCAGTCTCCCTTGGTCAAAACGCGCTGGGAATGGTCCTGGTGCAACTATTGAGTCTTTGACACTGAAGTTGAGACAGACAAAAACATATTTTATCAGATGAGTCGCCCCAGCCTTGGTCATCTCCGACTCGTACTGAATGAGCCCGTTACATAGTGCGCCCATGTACAGCGAATACCTACTTATTGAGAAACTACGGACATAACATATACTTCACCTTCTGTAATATGGCGGTCAGCCTAGTACTATGAGGTAACTATAGCCTTTCTTTTGTTATAAAACACACCACCCTAACCACAATGCACACTACAGGATCGTCTCAATATTCCACCCGGGCAAAATTCCTCTAGGCATGTGCCTTCATATGCTCCCTCAAGTACTCGCGCATTGACCTAACGATAATAATACCCTCCGTCGACCACCCTCTATAATTATCTAGAGGCATTTCTTCCATTCCAACACCACGCGTTACTGCTATGCTGCTAGAGCGCAGTCGTACTATATTAGAACAGCCCAGCTCATCAGCAAAACGAGAATAAATCCATTAAATGTAATATAACGTTCAGCCAGGCACAAGAACGGCTTTGAGAACGAACGGCTAGCCGAACCATTGGCTGTCTTCCCTACTCGTCACGGTCTCGTGGGCCAGTGAGGTAGGCAGTTGCATGTTCATCATCCCTCCGGATTTGACGAACGCCACAGTACCCACTAAGACGCATGAGAACACCACGGCTGCGCAAGAAGTAAAAGTATACATAGTGTATCCACCAAACTGTGCGACAGAACAAAGTCAGCGAATTTGTCACGCACGGCTAACGTCGGCACGAAAGAGCTCTCGTCGACATTCGGGTACCCATTAATGTCTTGCGAACAACGTAGCCTTGATTCCCCGACATGCGTTTTTTTAGGTCTGTGAAGTTATCTTCAGGGAGGCCACTGCGCAGTATGCGTAGTGTATCAGCCGAACCGGGCGAAAGTCTGCAAAATAAAGTCAGCGAATTTGCCACGCGGGCACGAAAGAGCTCGTTAACGCTCGGGTGATGTGTTGCAAACGGCGTGACCCTGATTGACAGGCATGCATTTTTAGCAGGTCTGTGAAAGCATCCTCAGGGAGACCACGCGCAAGGTTTTCCGACGGAATTACTTTTAACTCGGGTGATCTCGCTACTACAGATGCAATGGATCGATCATCTCTGTGGCGCAGCAAGAATGAGTATATACTTTTTCTTCTGTGAATAGCAATGCAAACGGACTTACGCGGCATGGCACACCTGAATCAAGGCCGAGTCTGGTTTAAATACCAGAGCTAGGCATAGTCTATTAATAGGTCTTGTTTCCGCTGCGCTCGGTGCTCACTACGTTACTCCTCAGTGATCCAGGCGTGCAGGCGTCTCCATGGAAGTGCCAATTGTCGCTTGGCCACACGCCAAGTGCGTGAACGCCCTATGGCGTTAGTGACGTTCCCTAGCAGCTGTGCGTGCCTCCACTTCAACAAGACGGCCTTGGCAGAGAATCTGACAGGTCAAGCCCCTACGAACGAGTGACAGTCGTGGATGAACTAACAAGTACCCGTCAGTCAGATTTGGTTTCGAGTTGCGGTTGATGTGCGCTATTAGCGCAAAGAGAGCCTTGGCAAGATTGTGATCTTACCGACGTTGGCTAGTACAGGGAAAAACACCAGGTGACTTTTGGTCGTAGTTGTCCTTGTTGAGAAGAGGTTCGACACATGTATGTAGTAGATATGAATGATTTGAAGCGCTCGTTGGAAATGTCTACTCGTCAGCTCTAAACTGGATGCAGAATAACGATGCAGAAGATGTAGATCTATAAGGGTATTGGACCCCACTCTTTGTCTAGTGATGCGGGGACAGGGCAAGTACTAGCACATGCGTGGTCTCTATTCGCTGATAAAGCGGTACCGAGAGAGAAATAAATAGTGGCCTGCAATAGCAATAAAGGAGGATATTGAGAAGCTTCCAGGCTTTGCTATATGAAGTGCAGCGAGTTCGAGAGAGTGGAAATGAAACTCTGAATGAGAAGGTTTCGGGATGTGGGGTTTTGCCAGACGGCCGAAAAGCCGATAGATAGATCTTGAGAGGCGGCGACCACTCGGACAGGAGTTAAATGAAAGCGAAGTAGATTGTACTTACCTATTAATTATTTAACTAACAGCTAGAGCAAGATGGATCCTAGTGGGAGGGTGTAATATATATAAATATACAGTCCAATGGCAAAAACAGTATGGAAACGGGGATTCAGAATAAGAGTAAGTAAGTACGTACTCGTCTGAGTTGGAGGAATACAGGGATTGTGCGTTATCAGTCTCGACATAGTCTATTACTCTAGAGCCCTTGATGAGACACCTGCTAGTGTGTGCCTTTCTGGTGTGGGCGCGTGGGTCAGGTGTGGTGGAAAGGAAGAACCCTTGTTGGGATGCGATGTTTACATGGCAGGGACCCGGCGGGATAATCCGTCCGTCCCCTCCCGTCCATGCCCGATGCCTAAAAAAACATGGAATTTATCGAAACAAAAGCCAACTGGTTCAGTTCACAATGTCCAAATATTAACTTGCTTCCTTCTGGTCCTCAACTATTTTTGCAGATCTTCTTCGCTGCTCTCCACCATTAGCCACGATGTGCCCTGCCAGCGACTCTGACAACGACCACGACAATTCAGATCACTGCGACGACCCTTGTACTTGCCGCCCTTCTCTCCCCAGAATGAAGTCCTGCTTGAAGTCTTCCCCCTCCCATTCGGGAGCTACCACTCCAATCCATACAGACCCAGACACTGAAACCATCCCCTGCTGCAAGAAACGTGTTGCGTTTTGCGAGGAAGGAACTGAGCAAGTGTTTCAGGCGGACGAGTGGGATCGTACTCCTACCGAAATTGCACAACGCCTCTCATACGAGTCAGTCACACGACCATGTACATTTTTTTCGGTCTAACGTGCTCACTAATATGACTCCAGGGACGTACTCGAGCTCAAGATGATTCAGCGTTCGCTCCCCCGAGCTCAGCAGCAACATGACCCGCTTTCATCTCGACCTTACTCGAGCGTATTCCTTCGCCATGTCCCAATACCCCTTCTTCCGCTCAATCCTACCACCATATCTGCCTCAGGCTCACCAACCTCTGTCCCCACTTCTTTGTTCTCTCCCCCGTCATCTCCCCCATCATCACCTCCCATCCGTTCTCCTCATTCTAGTCCACCACGGAGAACAGGTTATCCCGCACTCGACCTCCATCCCAACTCCATCTTCTTTTCATCTCCACCCAAGCGCAGATCCAAACCTACCTCTCCACCACAGTCTCAGCCTAAACCGGATAGCTCCACCCCTCCTCTGCCGCCCCCTTCATTCAAGGGATTCAAGCCCCATAACGTACCTGTCATCACACCCCCTCCACCCGCTCCATCAGAGCTGAGACCACATAACATCGTTGTTCCTCCTCCTCCTGTACCACCCGCTCGCACCAGTACCTTTCCTCTCCCACCCATACCGAGCAACCTTCCCCCGCCTAAACGCTTCGCCTTTCTCCCTCTTTTAGACAGCACCAGTTCATCCTCATCCAAAAAAGAGAGCGAGCAAGTACCTTCCCCCCGAACAGATTCGACTCTTTCTCCCGCCTCCTCGCCCACACACCACGACCACCACTATCCACGGTCTGACTCCTCTTTATCCGAGATGGAAACCTGCTACTCCTCCGACACCGACTGCTCCCTCTTCGCCTCCGACACCGAATTCTCAACTCCCTCCCTAACCACCGCCTCCCTCGCATCCAGCAGCCCACCCGAATCCCCACGAATGCCATACACCGACAGTCCCCCGTTCGAGCAGGACAACTTCATCCTGAACCTCGATACAGATCCAGACGTCGATGCCACACCCGTCCCAGACTCATACTTCCCACGCATGCCCATACCCATGTCCATGTCCTCGCTCGCCCCCACCCCCACGCTTAACCCAGTATCAAGCTTCCACTCCCGCTATCCTCACCGCCCCTCGCTCCAAACCCACACTCAAACCCAGACAAAACCAAGCCTCATGGCTGTCCCCTCCCCCGAACTCCCAGCGCCCTCCCCGCTCGATCTGTCCCAACGAAATGCGCTGGTGTCAGGGTCGAGGAAGAAGCTGTCGATGATGCCTATAGTGGCGCTTGCCGAAGCGCCTACGTCGTTTAATACGAGAGGCAGGGAGGGTTGCGAGTATGGCCAGGGACAGATACAAGGACACGCTCAAGGACAAAGTCAAAGCAGGAGTCGGCAGCTTAGTCTCTTGCGGTCCTAATGGTGGATGGTGGTCAAGGGTATTGAACAGGGACAAGGGTTTATCAGAGTTTTGATACCCTCTTATCTTTTTCCCCCGCAGCAACACATCATCAATCACGCATCCCACATCATGACATGGCATTGGCTGGCGGGGAGGTAGAGCGGGGAATGCACGTGGGGGCCATACATGGTGCTCCTCCCCTTTCCGTCTCTGTCCCTTCCATTCTCAGATCCGCCACCGATGCTATTGGTCGCCTGTTCTTCGTATCTTTTTCTGCATTTTTTTCAGTCGCCAGGTCGTTATCATCCCATTCGACCCTCCCGTCCTTCCTTTCTTCCATTCCATCTCTCATATTTATTGGACTCGTCTGTTTAGACTACACTCCTGCACTCATTCCACCCCATTCCATCTCCCATTTTTTCTCGCATCTGAGCCCGAACCCCCCCACACGCACGATTCACTCCATCCCGTCGACGGATGTATCATATCATACTTCACATACGTGCCCAACTGGCTATTACATATACATACTTGCTTAGACTTGGTTTTCGGTATTTAATGAACACTGAATGAGGATTCTGGCTATTGATTTATTGGTTATTGACAGAGCTATTTGCGTCTAATCTAGGTATGTACTGGGGGCAAGTATCTTCGAATCGTGAACTTGTTAGGAACGACTCCAACACATACCGGTTAGTATCTACTATTTATGCGTCATGTCCGAGATAAGTATACAATACTCAAAGTCCGAGAAGCGCTTGTATGTATAAGGTGCCAGACGAATCATACTACCGGAGAGGGCTCGGGCGACCTAAATATCCCCAAGTCCGTCAGAATTTGCTTTTCTCTATATATAAACAAACAGTACTCACTCAGTGGTCATCACGCGGGCGCTCTCTTTTCCAAGCTCGGGTAGGGCCACCACGGGCGTTCTGGGAGGCCGTGGCGTGAGAAGGGAGCGGGACGCTCATACAGTACGACTCTCACCTAGGTTGCACTAGAGGCATATTGGTCCTGATCATCAGATTCAGCGCGCGGTTGGATGCGATCGTCCTATACAGTATTCAATGTTAATGTACGAGGGGTGAAGACAAAGGCGAGTAGCGTCGTACATAACGCAGGATGCTGGTGAGACGCTTCATCAGTAACGTGACTTGGGGATCCCCTGCAAGGGTTGAAATATCACCCACCTGGGCATATAAAAAAGATGTTCATGACATCTTGTTTGTTTTCTCGCGTCAACGAAGTAGCCCAGAATACACACGTGCGGCTCACAATTTAGGTTCAGCCAGGAAAAGATCTAAAGGGCATGATACAATTTCAGTGCGAGAACAACAACAAAAATAGGGACGCGAATGAGGAGAACGCACGAGTGGTATGAAGCTAGCCAAGAATACGATGAAGAAGTAGATGATGCCCTGGCTATACATGGCTGTCCGGAGTGAGAATGACGATGACGACCGCCAAAGACCGAGGATCGTTATTTTCAGCAGGAAAAAGTCAAAGATCATGGCTGAATCACGGTGAATGTCTGGCACTTTGATAACACAGTACCCAACACTCACTGTACGTGGTCATCACAGCAGAATACATAGGGTTCACTTCCAAGTATCCGCAGCTTCCCCAAGACGAAGATACCTGCGAACCCCACGAATCTGTTGAGGTCAATACTCCATCATGCACTTATGTGTAGGGGATGCTTACCAAATGTCAACGTGAACCAGTGCCCTAGGGTGACAAATGCTAACAACAGACAGACAGAACGATGACTCCTCCAAATGGACCATCTTCAAGTCATCGGCATAGTACAAGTGACAAACATCAAGAACAAGAGACTCACGACACAAACACGAGATTTGTCGATGCACAAGCAATGGCGACGTTCCCGGAGAACTGGGGGGAAATGGACGTCAGACAAACTTCGTGGCAAGCGGACGTGCTTCCTACCGCCAGGAATTTCAATGCGACTGCAGAAAGTGATCGACAAGTGTAATGAGGAAACTCTGCGTTCAACTTGGACCAAAACGCTTACTATCGCAATCAATATGCAGCGCGAAAGGACCGAACAACACGGTACTACAAAAAACTGGATGTGAGCACGAGTATATGTGAAGTGATTTGCAGACTGACGATAGCATGAGAGACACGAGAAGGAATATTCGGCCAACCACGTAGGAAACCTGAAGTCGATTGTGGCGTCTAGCAAACATCGTGGAACGCGACATGTAAGCTCACCAATGGCCACCGAAATGGGAGCTGACGGCGGAGTAAAGCACTTTCAACCTGGAAGGACTGTAAATAAGACCACCTTCCAAAGGCCTTGTCAGCATCCCTTTTGTCAAATTTTAGAGGATAGAACACAGGAAAGCGCACCCGTATAATCCCAGTGAAACATGGGTGACGTCGACGAAACCAGCCGTGCAATTACTTATAACTCCCGGATCGTGCCAATCAACCATACTGTTAACTGGCTGGGCAAAAAATGCGATATCTAATGGGTCTGCTCAAGGATCGCGAATAGAAATGGTCGTGATCCTGTTAGCATGAGCCACGTCACAGCTGTTCGAGTCCAAAGAAACGAAGCAGAGGCGCGATGAAATGATTTGAAAGCACCATCCCCAGGCGTGAGGGTGTGTATGGGAAAGAGTGATATATCGTACACGTGCTGGCAGCTTCGGAGTCACGGCGCGTTCAAGTGGACTCAGATGATGATATGATTGAATCAATTTGTCATGCTCACCATCGACGTCACTCAGTTCCAAACTTCAAATATCAAATGATACCCAAGGTCATACAAGTCGTTCCCTGTTGACGACGTCAGCATGCGACGCCTTTACGTTTCCGGGCGACAAGTACTGAAACTCACATTTTTCATGCGGCATATTCCGTGCTTCCTTCAATTATGGCTGCTACTCAGCGTTCGGCGAGTCTCCACTCATCAGCTCCACTTTGGCCAAGTTTAGCCGCTGGTTCATAATGACAGTACAGGACGACGAGCATTTATGTCACCTTATATCGGCACGATGTATTTCCGAACTTCTCGGAGGGCCTGTAGTGGCATTTGTTATTCGCATCATTATTGCAATGAATGTCAAGTAGTTCTTTGCATCAGAATTGCTTGGCGGCGCTTTTGTCCAATGCTGCAGCACTTCATCCTTCCTTTAACTCGCTACCAACCTCTGACAGGACATCCAACGATGCTCGACGCCGAACTTGGGTTTTACTTGGCTACATCAGTCTTCGTGCTCGCTGTTTGAGCTGGTGTCGAAAGTTTTGGAACAATCGCTCGCATCTCCCGCTGCCCCCTGGTCCTCCCTCCCTCCCAATAGTAGGAAGTATTTTCAGTCTTCACGATCGTCTTAGGCCTTGGGTGAGCTTCAATGCCTGGAGATCCACATATGGTCCGCACAACATGGCGGGAGTCTGCATAATAGCTCATGTTATTCTCAGGTGACCTAGTCTATGCTCGTATAGGGAACAAGCGTATCCTGGTGGTTAACTCCGAGGAGGTCGCGAAGGATCTCTTTGAAGGGCGTTCCTCCATATATTCGGATAAACCACAGTTGATTGTGTACGAAGCGTGAGTTTACACCCTTCGAATATGATATAAATGTCGATACCGATGTTATCTTTTGTCAGCTTCGCTTCAGATTTCAATGCATCGCTGTTGCCGTATGGAGACAGGTACATAGTACATTATTTTATTGTGTTAATGGATGTTTGATGTTCAGCAGGTGGCGCCCCCACCGACGAATATTTCATCAGCCATTTCGTCAAGCTGCTATCTCCACTTATCACCCCGTGCAACTCCGTAGCGCCCACAAGATGTTGTTCAGTTTTCTACAGGACCCTACCGATTATCCAAACCATTTCAGATGTTGGTTGCGACAGTTCATACTGGTCTCGTGCTGAGGCTGATTTTCATCAGGTTTACTTTCTCATACATCCTGTCGGTTGTATATGACCATGAACCGAAAGATATGGATGATGTTGCCCGCATCATCCAAAGGTACTTGGAAGGAGTAATCAGCGGAATGACACCAAGGGCTATCGTGACAATGGAAGCCTTCCCTTTCCGTACGTTGTCGCGTGCAGCGATAGCTTGGGGTCTCATCTCAATGACTCTTCTAGTCTTACGGTTGCCTACCTGGTTCCCTTGTGCCACATTCAAGCGAGCGTCTGTCAAGTGTCTGCAGGCAGCCCGCGAGGTGAGGGAGATCCCCTTTCAAATGGTAAAAAAGAAGATGGTGAATCACCTCACCCTGTTGATAGAGGTACAGCGAACTAATGAACCGCAAACAGTCTAACGGACAGTGCCACCGTGCATGGTGGCTAATACCGTGAACAGGATGAATGACTTTGAAGACGACGTCGTTGAAACTGCAATAAAGGAAGCTGCCTCCATTGCATTCGCAGGTACACGAGCTGAAGAAATCTTCCCGCTAGATCCTGATATATCCTCTTGCTCCTTCAGGTGCGGCTGAAACGGTAAGTATCGCCCTCGTTAAATTTGTCAGCGGTAATCATTTTATCCTCGGTTCAGAGTACTTCTACTTTACTCGTGTTCCTTCTAGCTATGGTACTCCACCCGGAAGTACAAGCCAAAGCGCATGCAGAGATCGATCGCGTCGTTGGCAAAGATAGACTCCCTGATTTCGATGATAGACCAGCGTTACCTTACGTGGACGCTATTTTGCGTGAAACACTCAGGTGGTACTCTGTGTTTCCATTGGGTTCGTGCACCATACCACCACTACTCTTTAACTTATTATCTGACGGTATTATCAGGCATCCCGCACGCAACAACGGCCGGTGACATCTACAAAGGTTATTACATCCCTAAAGGTTTGTGTGATGCTCATTTACCGAAGGTCGCTGATGCCACAGATTGTTAGGTGTCGTTGTGATTGCGAACACTTGGAAAGCTCACACTACCTTTATAGTGAATTTCTCAAAATGACCAAACCTTTAGGGCGATGACGCACGATGAAAAGAAGTACCCCAGTCCTGATAAATTCAAGCCAGAAAGATTTCTCCATGAAGATGGGTCCCTCACAAGTGATACGATGCGTTTAGGCTTTGGGTGGGGTCGCCGGATGTGGTATGCCCATTTATGTATGCTCTCGTGTTCCCTGCTAAAAGACACTGGTCAGCGTGGGACAGCATATCGCGGACGCATCAATATGGATCGCGATCGCGAGCTTCCTGGCCACTTTCACAGCCCACAAAGCTCTTGATGAGTACGGAAAAGAAATCCCAGTTGTTCCGAGGTTCTCCACTAGTATGACAGTGTTCGCAAGGTTCCTTCCGTACGTCCCGAGTTGTCTACTGATCTCTTGATATTTTAGCCATCCTGAGAAATTTCCCTGTCGAATTGTCCCCCGATTCCACAATGCATCTGTGGAGGCGCTGACACAGCTGACTGGCATAGGTTTATCTGTCGGCATCGCCTGTGAATTCTTAGATTAACGCAGGTATAGTAGCAGAGCAATCTTGATTATTATACATGTAGTATACAGCGCACGACGCATGACGAGAAACATGGCGTAATTGTGAATACTTAGTATGACGAATAGGTACTACTCTGGTCGTGACTCCTAGACAAGCGGCGGTATTCTGTGCGGTAAGAAGACTTCTTTATCCTTATTCTCTGCGTACCAGACTATATCATGAGCGATCAGGATCTGCACCCTCGGGACCTCTGACAACAACCTCATTCTGCGAATATTCTCCTCTGCGACTTCTTTGTCCTCGTGTACGCATGTCACAGCGCCCGTGCTCGCGTCAACACGATATGCGATTTGCATCTTCCCAGTGATCAAATCAGGGTGATGGGCTGAATCTCCTGCCAACAGGATCCAAGCACCATCTGGGGAAGTGCGCGCAAGGACGTTAATGTGCCCATCAACGTGCCCTGCAATAAATACAAGCATCAGCGATACCCGCCCCCAGTCTCATGCATGCTGCGGATAAGCACCTGATGCATCGATGATATACATGCTACCATCACCGAAAAGATCCATTGCGCGCGGATAGGGACCGATTGCCACATTGAGGTCAGAGGCTGTGATGAAGCGTAAGCGGTCTTCCGGAATACTAATGGTTGAAAAGTATCCTGGATTGGGGGAGGAACCGCGATCTAAGGCTTTCTTCGAACCTTCTCCAAGGACGAACTCAGCATTCGTGAATGGGGAGGGATCTCCGATGCTGAGGTGAGATAAGTTAGGCAATGAATAACATCTCAGGCCCAGAACAGCTCACTGATCCCAATGGAGATGACTGAGGATTACCACGTCTACGGAGGAAGGAGAGACACCGCCTGCCTCCAGCGACTCTACCGCCGTCTGCTTCACATCGGGTAGAAAAATGTCACATGCAGAAGGCGCAAATTCTCTTATGTTTTTTCGAATCCCTAGGTCGAACATGACTCGCTTGTTGCTCTTCGAGTGACGGAGGAAGAATGATAGCGAGGGGCAAACTACCGGATCATCCGGTTGATCCCCAGCTGCAACTAGGCCCAGAGGGATTTTGAGATGTCCAGCCTCGAGGGCAGATACATCCATGTATGCCTGGTCATCAGACGGAGGGGGAAGTGAAGATACGGTCTCTGCGGACATTGGTCGAGTGAAGCAGGTCCAAGACTCATGACATTGCCTATATATGAGAGGGTGGCACATAGCGGGAAGCCGATTTCCACCGGCCTTCTTTGCAAATCAGTTTGGGAATCCAATGGTCTTCGCGGCGAAGACTGTTTAGCAGTGGAGACCATGGGATTAGGTGGCAATAACTTAACAGCGATGATTCCCCAACGGGTATTCAGTTAGCGCAATACGTGGCTGCATGGCATATGAAGTATACGCAGCTGATTGCTTGCTTTCACCTACGCTGCAAAACAGTGGACGAACAACGCTACTGTTTCACATACTAATGGCTTTCCAGGATGTAGTCCCTACCACCCTATACCGCTGGCATTGCAGAATGAGACGGTAGGTACTACGAGTGCCGATCCCGGGGATGTAGTTGCTAGAGTGCACTTGTCAGCAGCTCTAAGGATGTCGAGAAATAAGTTAGGAACGGTATTGCAGCTATTAACTTTTACACCATTGCCTTCTACAAGGCTCTATGGACAAAGAATTGAATATTTGGCCACAAACATTCATTTCAATGCCCGCAGATCCTCACTCGTGCTAATAATAGTATGGTTGCATCATGGGAGTCGAGAGCATAGGAAGATGCACTGATACCACTTATAAGCGCTTAACGACGCAATTTTTGTTGAAGTTCAAACGTTCAAACGCCGACTCATATCATTTGATGTTTCGCCACTCCTACTATTGATTGCAAGTGCGGTGCATTGTTCCGTTGATCAATGCATCGTGATGGAAAGTGCAGTGCAGGGTCACGAGTGCTACCTATAGTAGGCAGTTTTTCTTCTATCAGACAAAGAGATATTAATAGTTAGAATGGCGCAGGACTGAAAGGAGTTCGACTAACACGATTTCAGTAGCGCAGTAACCTAGTAGGGCATTGTAGGTAGCGCTTAAAGACTTCACCGTGCTTCTCGGCATTCCTTCCCAGAGAGCTGGTTGCACGGCTTTGCAAGTCAACAGCTATTTATCAGTCAGTATACGTGTGTCTAGTCAACGTTCTGTACAGGTTGAATTTGCGTTGAAAGCCGAAATAGCCTTCCCAAAGCTTCATCAGTGCAGAGCCTATTCACGGAACGGTCCTCTGGAGTACCCATGCCCGGATAATGGGCCACTGGCACATGGGAAACTGTCAGCTTGCATCGCATTTTGAGCGCCAACTTTCATTTCACGAGGTCATGGATTCAGAAACAACGCACAGGATCCTTGATCTGTTTCAAAGTCTGTTTCTTTTCTCGCGTATCGACATGTGAAATATTTTTCACATATCGGGCTGTGGAGCATACCGCATGATCTTGGCGTCTACGGACCAAGTCATAAACTGGTGGTCAGCTTTCTCGACGCACGCGGAGTGATCATGGCCAGTTCTCCTGGTACACCATTGTATCTCGCTGATGATGGCGCCATGATAACTGCGATTTCTGCCTTCCAGAGTGCTCATTATCTGGAAATGGCGTGCTTCACACTTCTAGTTTATGATCTATTGACTACCTTTGGAGAGGAGGTGTGTAGTCTCTTATCACTCGTTGATATTTTCCCCAACATGTTTGCATCTCAGGTTGATTACTTCTGGTCAGGACCATGGAGTGTTTCGCGTGTTTTGTTTTTCTTGGTCCTACAATTTCTTTCTGAAGTAAGCCTTTATCTGACGAAGGGGCTTTAGAATCGATATCTTCCGTTGGTTATCATGATGTAGGTCTCATTAGTTATTATTAAGGGGTTATCTAACATTATTTGCGCATATCCAAGACCAACGAATGTTGGCAAGTATTGCGGCTCTTGATTTCAATCATTTAATGAATTGTTCGACTTTTCAGTGTTTTTTGGGGTCGACATATCACCACAGGTTTGTTAGGTCTTCTCAACTTCGTATTACTCGGAGCTCATCGAGTCCTATTCCCAATTGTAATCCACTCAGTCGTAAGTCTGAACTCGCTTATTAAGGGTTCTTATGGACTAAATACCGTTCAAGGTGCACTCGATGGATCCACGCCGCATTCGAGCTTTCAACGCTTACAGTCTGCATAAACCAAGGTCCAAAGTGATCTCCTTCAAGTTATCGCAGGCTTAATTTCTGAAACGCTACAATAACAGGAATCCTCTTCCTCCGTGTATGGTACATGTACTCACATAGTGCCCTTGCACGAGCTGCGGCATGTTTCAGCTATGCAGCATGCACTGTGTCCTCCATGGTATTGTTAGGCTTGAGTCTTCCGTCCCTGGAATCATATGCATCCTCTGTGCGGGCTGAGTTGGAGTTTTTCCACCTTCCAGGATGTTCCGCGCCCTCGCCTTCAATGATATGGAGGGTTTTCCTTCCAAGCATGGTCATCCATACAATCTTGTTTGGGTTCACGATCGCGCGTGTCATGCAGGTCTCTCACAAGTCGCGGATGGATCATTTGATGCCGCGTCTAGTGCGAGAGTGAGTACATTTCCTTGGCAGTATATCAGCATACTCACTGCTTGCTCAGTGGTGGTCTTGTCTTCTTCGTTTCAATGGGTAAATGACAAGTTAACTTCTTCTATGGAAGCATGCTGAACAGTATACTGTAGCCTCGGCTACCTTTTCTGCGGTTGGGGCTCGTTCAGTCTGGGCTCCCATCGTGAGTTGTCCACTATTCTCTTCGTTCATGTAGCGCCTAATGCCCGGAGCTTTACAGATCAATGCACAAGCAACTTGGTCAAAGTAAGTCCCGGTGCAATTGTCTGTATCGTCGCAGTGTGCTAAACATATTTATTGTATTATTGTATAGCTCTCAACTGGCAATCAGCGCGGTTGCAGTCTCTCGGCTTATGCTCAGCATACGTTCACTCGCTGGGAAGTTGGGCATCAACCAAGATTGGGTATTCAACCCATCTGAGCTCAGCAGGGTAAATTGGAGGGCGGTCTATAGTGATCATGGTCATAGTATCGTGGTCGAGATGGAAACGCATGAACCAGTACTTAGCACTAGTGACCCGGGATGTTCAAAATTGATTTATTAGGATAAATATTCCCACCCTTTATCTAATCCAAATTTTTATAGCGGACTGACTGAAGAAGATAGTACGATATAGCAGAAGTAATGGCGACACTTCTTCCTCCTCCGAAGAGACTGAAACAATATCACGGCGTCGCAGAGCCTGAGCCTGAGCCTCCGAAAGTCTCGCCTAATGTTGTTGTTCAATTCGTGTACGAGCATGATGGCACACCGATAGCACCCGCCGTGAACCTACCAGCGAACGTTGCGCGCGAAGGCCTCGAAGCACTTGTCAATCAGCTGCGTACAAAGGTAGGCACTTGCTCTATCATCACTTGATACGCGTTTTTAAATTGCTTTGTGATCCAGGACGATGATGAACATGTACCATTTGCTTTTCATGTTGCTCTTCCAGAGGAGGAAAGAAAGCCAGATGCTCCGACGCGAATCGTGATATCCAAGTCAATAGAAGCAGATATTCTAGCACACCCATCCAATTTCTTCTCAGAAGAAGATATCCTGGTAGTACGTTGCGCTCCACAGTCTGTTTTCAAGGTTCGCCCAGCTACTCGATGTTCCGCCACACTTTCAGGTATGTTCCTCGCATATCAGGTTGCATTATAGACATTAACGTCGTTGTGGGTTAGGACATTCGGCGCCAATATTATGCGCCTCGTTTTCCCCTACTGGTAATCTACTAGCGACTGGTTCAGGCGACACTCATGTTCGCCTATGGGATCTGTATACTGAAACACCATCACACACGTTGATCGGTCATACTGGATGGGTTCTGTGCGTAGAGTGGGATCCGCTGGAGCGCAAATTAGCAAGTGGCGGTCACGATGGCCATGTACGACTTTGGGATCCCAAGACTGGGAAACCGCTAGGTGATGCGATGAAAGGACATTCAAAATGGGTGACGTCCCTGGCATGGGAGCCGGTGCATCTGTGCGTTATTGTTTATGACACTCTCAGCCATACTCACTTCTGAACTACCAGGAACCCGTCAACCCCGAGGTTAGCATCCTCATCCAAGGATGGAACTGTGCGAGTATGGTCGACTGCCACGCGACAATTAGAGTACGCGCTTGGTGGTCACACCGCTAGCGTCAACGTTGTTAAATGGGGAGGCGGTGGTTTGAATGGTCATGGTGTACTATACACAGCCAGTAGCGACTGTACGGTCAGAGTATGGGATGCGCGAGGGGTAAATATCTCCTTTCATATGCAATTCTATCACTTAATACTGTTTTACAGGGGAAGCAGCTACATATTCTGAAAGACCATGCGCATTGGGTGACTACTCTTGCTCTCAACACGGATTTCGTACTTCGCGCTGGACCATTCGATCACACCGGAAAACGACCGTCGTCGGATGAGGAAGGTAAATTCTCAACTGCCCTTCTTCCGTCAGATTCATCATTAATTATGAACATCAGCTCAAGCACTTGCTCTCAAAAGATATACTGTGCTGGTGTCACGAACGCCGGAGCTACTGATCTCGGGTTCAGACGACCACACCCTCTTCCTCTGGTCATTATTTGCATCTTCAAACGCCGAACAGGGAGGAGGAAAGACCAAACCCTTGACCCGTTTGACTGGTCATCAGCGGCGAGTATCTCACGTTGCTTTCTCGCCCGATGGTCGGTGGGCAGCGAGTGCTGGGTGGGATGGTGCAGTGCGACTATGGGATTGCTCGGGTGAGTCACATATCTGTGTTTATCTCTAATGGCAGCTTGATTTATCTTTTCCTGTTGCCTTGCAGGCGCTGGGCAGCTGGGCAAATTTGTAGCCACACTGCGTGGACATGTCGGTCCCGTCTACCGACTTGCTTGGAGCGCAGATTCGCGTATGCTGGTAAGCGCTAGCAAAGATGCGACCGTCAAGGTAAGTTCGACATGCACTCAGGATGTGTTCGTGTAATGGATATGTCATAGATTTGGGACCTCAAAACATACAAAATTAAGTCGGACCTTCCTGGTCATACAGACGAGGTCTACTGTGTGGATTTTGTCGCTGATAAGGTGGTTAGTGGGGGCCGCGATAAGACTGTGAAGATGTGAGTTGATCCTCCGTTTTTCTCGCATCTGTGGTTGACATTACTTTTGCAGATGGAAGAACTAGCTGTAGTTTTCCAAGAAATATTATCGTCGTGTACTGCCCTGCAAGTTCATTATTCGCATCATCAACACATTCGCAGGTGTCTTCCGAGTCCCCCAGCGAGCTGGCCCTTCGACCCGCCCCACGGTCTGCCTGATCTCAAAGTGCCCACGTTAAGCACATGAGCAGCAAGTAAATGTTATCAATCTATGTCAAAATTGTGCTGTCTTCTCTGCACAGTGCAAACAACGCCATGGCCGTTTCGTGTCATTGTCATATGCCGACGTCAAGCTTTCCGGCTACTCCCGATCCTAGTCACTTTGCTTGCACCGTCATCATATGGCATGTGCGACATTGTCATACAAAATAGATTCATGACGCAAGCAAGGTGGAATCGAATAGCTATGTACAGTTCTTGCTAGGCTGTACAATATTAATGCTGTATCTATTTGGCACCGCCTCATTTCCTGTATACTGGCCGCGTCGTATATTTAAACCCTTCGACTTCCCACTTACAAGTCCCAAACCTGTTTCGATATATTGACAGTACGATCTCATACTATCACCTAGATGACCAGAGGCCAGGTATGGTGCCTCATCAATATCACAGATAACCCCAGATGTCTAAAATGGTTTGTCGAATAGAGGACGTATTATGTTGCCCCGAGGAAGGTGAAAGAGGAAAGGGAGGTGGTGGAGGACGAGGAGGAGGAGGAACGGATGGCGAGGGAAGGCATGGCTCAAATGAGCACAGCCTTTCCGTCTCAGGTATGCACAACCTCGAAATGTGCAAAGTGTTTGCAAGGTGGTCAAGACCGCGACCGTAAGCGCTGTACTACGGTGAGGGAACTGCGATTCTTTCTAGTGAATGAACCAGTTCCAATGCAATTTATATAGCGAGGGTGCCAGTGTAGCTGTCCGCGATTCGTCCATTTACCAACTCACCGACAACTTGAACAGACAGGGCAGCGCAGTTCACACACCAAGTGGGTCAAAGCACATCTATAATCTGGATCTATGAACGTACTAATGATACTCTATCGTGACAGTAACTCTAAAGTCTCGATGAGTTCTGCTGAGGGAGACTCTATTACGTCGACCGCTACGAGCGACGACACATCAAGCGTGGACTGCAGCAGTGATAATGGAGAAACTGAAGGCAAGATAACGAAGACAATTAGCCTGCAAGCAGGCTCGCTCGGTGCAGGACAACTGGTGATAGCACTCCAGCATTCATTGCATTTACTCCTTGAATGGACGAAGTTGGACAACTGGGGCCAATTGGGCAAGGGTAAAGATTAGGAATTGTAGCTAATTACGGCCCTGAACTTTCATTTCACCCTACATACACACTAGATACCGCTCCTGTGATACCTGGTAATTACCCACTTACTGTGACAACTTGCCTTAACTTCATCAGGAAAACGTAATTCACTACGGCACACTACAGACTACTACAGAGCACTCTAGTACTCTATAGTAAAATCCAACCCACTGATGTTGCTCAATGCGCGCCGCGTACTTACCGCCTTACTCGAGCCTGCTCTCCCGCATCTATTATCTGATGCGCAATTACATACATAGTGTTATTGATGTTGGTGCATAGTAAGTACGCCAGGTCACGCGATACTGCTCAACCTTGCATTTCTGTTCGCAGTACTTACCTTAATCTGTAGACGAATGGGAACAGAATGGACAGCAAGCCTTTAAGTACTGCACCTATATCTCGACAACATTCACTAAGACAAACTTTATTACCTCGACTTGTACAAGGGACATATCAAGCACAGGTATTTGCAACAATTGATGAGAAGGCAAGATACGCAGCGACGAAGCTTATAGATTCAGACATGTTCCAGTGCCGGCATTAGTACTCCATACTACTAGCGAAGTCCGAAAAATAAGCGGGTAAGATCGAAATCAGATGGGTAAGAATGTAGCATAGAAATAGCACATAGCCGTGCCTCGTTGTGATTTCAAATCACCGCGGTTCTAACTTCTAACTTCCCGTATTCCAAGTTTCTTACGGATCTTCAGGAAGGATGCGGGCTGCCCATTTGGGGGGCGCTTAGCTGCCCACACTGGCCACCCAATGAACCCAATGACGAGTAACCACGCTGGCCCCACAGTGCACCATGTTGTGATACTAGCCGACAGGAAGATCACAAGTGACAGCGCCAAAAAGAAGAAAACCATCCTACGCAATGCAAATTCATTACTTTGAGAAACCTCGTGCAAGGCTATGTAAACAATAGAAGTGCTCACCCCCAAATAACGAGTGCATATGGCAAGCTGAAGATGACGGCAAGGTTCTCTTTGCCATGAAGTGATCGAGTCATGCGCGTCATGAACGCAGTCTTGATCAGTCCAAGTCAGTCATCTAACACGGATGTGAGGGGCTTAACGAAAAGTCAGACATACCGCTCGATCTATGTTGTCTTGCTGCCCACTGCTATGCGCAAGAAGAGCAGAAACTACCAGTGAAGCTACCGACCAGAGTGAGGAGATGTATAATGCGATTTTTGCCGCAGGCCGTTGATCTATAGTAGGTACTGCAAGGAAACTGATGTCCACAGCCAACATGACAGTCGACTACCAATTTTCAATGGGAATTCAATCAAGTCTTTAGCATCAATCACTCACATAAATTGCCAGTCCATTCCACTCGCTCGTTAACTCATTCATGAACATTTTCCAGCGAGGGCGATTGACAGCTTGGTCAACCCAGACGCTATCGATCTTCCTGACATGGCTGGAGGGAGATCCAAATAGGACGAGGTTGAAAAGCTTGACGATCGGCCTTCTGGCGAGAGAGCTGTCATCGGCATAAACAGTGTGATCTGTACCTAGGCTCGCGCCTAGTTCACCGTAAAAATTAGAGAATCTGGCCCTTGCTAGTGGGGAAAAGGTAAGCTGTATCTGAATGGAGACCTGTGCAAGACTATCATACTGAACATTCGCATAAGGCGAGCTATCGAGGTTTATCTTAACATTGAACTGGATCAATAAGCAACATCCGCACCATATGCCCATATATATTGGTCGCCTGCGGTATATTCTTGGTTGATGACTTGACTGGAGTCAACAAACCTGCCCGAGACAATGTATGAACGAATTCACCATTCAAGTAATCTATGATACTCAGGGCTCGTTGGAGCTCGTCCGTATCGAAAGGGGCCAAAGACACCTCCGAAAATATAGTGTCTAACATATATTTGATCAAATGATGAGCAAATTGGGTTAAAACATCGCGAGAAACACACCAGTATAAGCATGCAGAATCATTACCTTCAGTTCACGGTAAAGTTTAGGAGTTATCTGGCAGTCGTTTGGATATAACTCCCAGTGCATCCTGAACGCCGTCAGTAGGAAGAGTATGTCTGCCCGATAGATGGAAAGGTTCAGAGCTGTGGTTTCGGAAGAGAAAGTGCAGTAATCACATTGACCTGAATGTATTACCAATACTCGGCTTCCATGGCATATTCTGTGCGATGCTACAGCGCAGATTATCTACAGAACAAAAGAAAAACGTACTGATGTGACTGCTCGTAACACCTTTGACCTCGCCAAGTAAGTGCTTCGCGTCAAAATCATCTGTCCAAAACAGGACCCTCCGATCAGGTGCAACAAAGTAGTACTTGCATTCCAGCTCCCCGTGAGCATTTGGGGACAAGTTAATGGTGAGCTTTGTGATGGTGTCTTCAAGGCAGCCGGAGATCTGCGCCTTATTCAAGAGCTTTCTCACACAGGAAGAGATTGCGTCGGAATTGGACTGCTTGCGTACGTCGGTGTCTGTGAACACAGTGGTTCGAACCATGATTGTCTCCATGTCCGGGTCTTTCCATGTTATCTGAGCAAGTGATTAGGCATGGAAACATTGTTAGAGATAGACTAACTTGTTCGCTGGAGAAGTATAGTGTGCCGTGTGGATGGATCTGGCAATCCCAGATAAGGTCGCCTGTGTCGACCTCTTCCGGACTGTAATAATTCATGTTGCACACTGCAGCACGGAGGTAAGGCGAGTTGACGCACGTACATCGAAAAATCCTTCTGGCCTGCGGAGATCATGAAATCTGTATCTGTCCTCAGACTAGTATCGGGATGTCCCGGATTAGACTCGGGCATGTTTTGTGTTTAAGACATACATTTGAGATTTTTTGCTATAACGATGGACGTCACTGGCAGTCATTGGCTTCAGAATTGGATGGGTGCTGTCCCGCATCGAGGATTCGATGGACACAGACACATGGTTAGACTCAACCTCGTCGGGAGGAGAGCTCTCTGCGTGAATGTGTCCAGAGCGCTGATCTAGTACTGAGTGCCCAGACTCGGAGGGGTAATGGAGGCTTGGGAGGATGACAACCGGTTGTGGTGAAGCATTAGTATTCCTTTCGAGTTCATGACGTTCATTGATACCAGTACTACTTGCATATGCAGGACTTGAGCACACAAATTTAGAAGCCAACGTGCCGAATATACGCCGCAGAACACGATACGTCCCGTATAAGTACGAAATTTGTCTGGAGAACCTAATGACCACTGTTTTAACTATGGCCAGGAGTTTGTGAAGAATTCGGTAGGCGTGATGCATATCCACATGCATGGTTGAAAGGCGAGGAAGAGGTAGGTATGCAAGTAAATTGACGCCCATCGTATGCCACACTTCAAGCTGAGTCGGGCCTCGAGCCCAGTGAAAATCGATGGCGAATACGTAGCGATAGATGTCGAAACAAAGAATAAGATAGATAGAGATATAATACATTCGAAAGGATAAAATTACATTCTTATGTGAAATGTGAAGAATCTTGCACAAGTTCAAAAATGCGCATTACTTCAGAACTGCAACTTGTATCGAATTTTGCTAACGAGAGTCGGAGTCCCGAGACTCATAAATTGTGCAATGAACGTTACGATTTGCCCACGATCTCCGCAATCTTTGCCATGTATATACCACCACCATGTCCATCGACGACAACGCTATATCCCGTCGCCCACCGCTCGCCATGTGCTTACACTCTGACCCATTGAGTGGCGGCCCGCCCGCCCTTAGTCCATGATAGTACGATATAGCAGAAGTAATGGCGATACTTCTTCCTCCTCCGAAAAGAGCAAAGTTATATCACAGAGACTGAGACTGAGACTCCGAAAGTCTCGCTCAATGCCGTGGTTCAGTTTGTGTGCGAACATGATGAACACCGTTAACACCCGCCGTGAACCTCCCAGCGAACGTTGCGCGCGAAGGCCTCGAAGCACTTGTCAATCAGC
>LVVM01000989.1:0-18234 GCA_001882365.1 Rhizopogon vesiculosus
AGGGGGTTGAGCATAATATGTCGGCGGGGGCGGGGGCGGCGTTGCTGCGCGCTGGTTGTTGGATGTCTCTCCTGGGACTGGCGGAGGTTCCAAGGCAGGGTTGACAAGACGACCAATCCAGTTCGTGACCACTTGCAAGCCCTTCTGCGTGTACACCGCGCCGACGTAAGAATTAAAAAGAAAACGAGCTTCTTCGGGTTTTTCCAGTACGCTTCTGTCTGTACAACGAATCTTGGCCTTTAGTCCATAAAGAGACAGCCAGTCTGCGATGTTCTTGTCGCTTAGCGTGTTGGATTTACGCATCTATGTGCACCTTTAGCAACGCAAAACTTAAGTGTCTTCCTTAGCATTACGAACCTTGAGATCATGGGCAGGAAGCATTGGTTTCTCTGAGAACAGCGTGTACATGACGATCATGCTGAGCACAGAGTTCCCCAGCTCAGCCAATCGTTCCGTATTTCCATGGGGCGTACTTTCGTCCACTTCCTTGCTCAGCATCGACCGGTGGGTATACACGTCGAGCATAAGCTCTCCTTGGATGGAAGGAAGTGGTGGTAGTGAGTGCTTGTTCATGGTCATGGCCATCATGCTGACGGTGTGTAGGAAAAGGGACTGTGTCTTATGATTGGAGGATTATGTATGTATGAAGCCTTCTCAGGCCACTAGAGTTGCAATGATTGTAGTGTGTGGCCTGTCCACCTGTGAGAGCGTCTGTCTGTCTGTCTCTTGGACGAGCGCTTCGTATGAAACAAAAAGTATCTGCGGGACAGATCGCTGGCCGGGCATCCAAGGCAGCTTGAGATACCTGGCTTATGTAAGATACTTTAAAAGTCCAGTTGCCTTTTCTGAACGCGACATTGTCACGTGCACATCACCTTTCTCTTTGAACCTCGAGGCTTAACATTTGTGTTTCCTAGGACGCAATTGCTGGGGCGTTGACCGCATTACAAGAAGCCCATTCATATGGCTGGTAAACCAGCGCCGCATGCAGGCCTCCAGCCATTCATACCAGAACGGCTCTTTGATGTTCCCTCTCAACGTTTGTATTACTTGAGTTTGGGCTTACTGCTACAAGTGAGTGGCATTCAGCTTGGCAGGTTCTGTCTGCGCGAGGTTGTCTTTCATATGACATGTCTTCTGCATGATATCGGAACCTCACTGATCTGATGCGTTTCTATCCTTGCCAGGCCATCAAGGTGTTCGATATCTTCCAAAACATCTTCACGTCTGATGCAACCGCATACTACGGCAGAAAATGGCTGATAGTTGATTTTTTGTACATTGTGATCCTATCTCAGCTCCGAATACCACGTTTGAAGTATAGCAAGGCTGTCGTCTTACTCCAAATTCTGGCCATCTGGTTCCTCGATGGTTTACTCTTTGGAGGGATTAGCTTAAACCTTGGTTTAATGGGCTCCCCCGAAACAGGTAGCGTGTCTTCGGGTTACTCAAGTAAGCCTGCCACAAATACATGTCTGTGAGCAAGCTTATGACAATGAAAAAGATCGACAGGAGTTTCCATCTACTCCGGAGCCATTTCGACTCTCTGACATTTTTGTCGCACTAACATTTGGTCTCTTTTCATTCCACACAACTACAAGAGATGCCCATCTGCTTGGCCAACATACAGTTCGCATGTCTCCCATCAGCACCGCTCACATCAATCCACTCTCTCAGACTTTCTGTCTTCCACCTGTCTCTTCTGCGCATGTGCTCGTCCCAATCCTCGTGAACAACACGACTCCTACCAATGTGCGCTATTCTTTTACTCCACTTGGTTCGGGGCGTGTGGAGTACATCGAGTTAGGCGCGAAGGAGTTGAAAGCAATCGAGCAAGCTAGAGTAGAGGGACGACAGGTTGTGCGAGCAAGGGATGTGGACCGGTATCGCGAGTACGATGACGAGGATGACGAGGAAGAAACAGATGCCGCTGCCAGCCTGCAAAAGTCACAAACCTTAGTGCACCTTCGTCTCGCCAAGCCAGGGACCATGAAGCTTGACCGGGTGCTTGACAGTTCAAACGTTGCTGCACGCCTTGTTCACCCAGTCGAAGTGACTGTCGTACCTTGTCCAACTGCACAGTACACAGATGATATTTTGCAAGATGTTCATTGCGCGGGGGACGCATCTGGTGTGGACCTTACCATCGATATACGCGGCATCCCTCCGCTAAGCCTACGGTGGTCAAAGGATGTCAATGGGAGGAAAGAACATTTCCTTGTTGAAGGTATCGAAGATAGCAGCCACTCGCATACTGCACAGGACGTCACCCGTGCTCGTATACCTCAGAAGCTCAAAGTTCCCTTGTCTTTGTCTTTAGATGCTCTCGGCAAGCACACCTATAGTCTGGAGAGTGTTATTGATGGCATGGGCAATGTCGTGCACCTCAATGGCGGGAGTCACGACATGGAGATCACACGATCACTTTCTGTTCTGCGCCGTCCGAGCGTGTCGTTCAAAGCATGCGGTCCAGGAACCCCGACATCGCTCCTTATTGGCTCAGAAGCTCCAGTAACACTTACCGTGGGTGACTCGGACGCTCTGGATGGGCCATGGGATATCGATGTGAGGTTCGAGCCTGCCAGTATGGATGGGAAGCGCATCAAGTCTTGGGACAAGAAACTGCAGACCAAGGAAAACAAAAATGACGTTGTGCTGAATGCAACCGTTCCAGGAGAGTACACTATCACTGGCATCAAAGGCAAGGTAGGTAATGCATGCTCCCCTACTTTGATGATCCTGACAATGTAACAAGTATTGCGATGGCGATGTGCTCGCCCCTGAAACCTGCAGGGTTGTCGAGAGGGCGATGCCTACCGCAGAAATCGAGTGGAAGAGAATTCATGAATGGTATGTACCTTTGTTCTGGCAAGCCGTCCTTTCTAAAGTTTGCCCAGTTCTGGCGACACAGGAGTTTCTGCATCCCTTGTCATGCACGGCACACCTCCATTCCAGGTCTACTACCGTGCACAGCGCGACACAGAGCGTCCGCGTGATCTTGTCAAGACATTCCCGTCGTCCCGTGGCGAACTCACTTTACAGCCGGAGCACAGTGGTCACTATTATTACACCTTTGTACAGCTCAGTGACGCCCACTACAAACAAGTGGCGCTTGACGGACCGAGCATTGACCAAGTCGTACATCCTCTAGCGGCAGCTGATTTTGTAGGTGGTCGCGGAAAGAGGATCGTTAGCACTTGTGAAGGTGCAACTGTGGGTGTTGAGGTGGATTTGAGGGTAGGTATTCTCATTGCCTGTAGGAGGCTTATCTTGATGTTTATTCATAGGGCACGCCTCCCTGGAACTTGGAGTTGCAGGTCGTGGGTCCACGGAGTACGGATGCGTTGGCAATCACCGATATCAAGACGTCACCTACAAGAATATTGGTACCTATACCCAGCGCTCTTGACAAGGATGGTGGAACATTCGATGTCGATTTAGGTAGGTTCAATGAATTGATATACAAACGAAACGAAGCTAATCCGTTTATTCAGTGAGTGTCGTGGACAGTTACGGGTGCAAACGGCCGATATCAGTTCCTGGCGTCTCTGTGAATGTCAGGAGAGTGAAGGTTGGTTGTGACCATGAAATTTGGGTTAGGTTTCTGACTGCGTATTTAGCCAACCGTCAAGTTTTACAGCAAGCATGGCCAACGGGAGATCACTATTCTAGAAGATGATGGTGCTGACCTGCCACTTCGGCTGACAGGCGATGGAGTAAGTCCGAATACTGGCCTCTTCCAAATGAAATTCACGACTACCTATCTCAGCCATGGAAAGTCAAGTACCGCCACTTGGGCGACCCGCATCAGCTGCGCACTGCTCAGCTGCAGTCACCCAATGATCATATTCATGTCACACAAAAGGGTGTCTACGAAATTGTTGAGGTAACAAGCCATCATACAGGCATGGGGTAATGTGTTCACGTGATATGCCTCATATAGGTTTCAGACTCCCAATGCTCTGGATCTGTCATCGAAAGTGAAAGCAATTATACTGTTGACTGGGTGCCGCGGCCCTCTGCTCGATTAGATCCTGCAACACCTTCCACTTTCGAGTCGTATAATAGATCACATATCCTTCTTCCGATTTGCCAAGGCCAGGATGACCATGTTGATCTCCAGCTCACGGGTGTGTCCTCCAGCATGACGCGTCTCACACTGACTAACGTTCCCAAGGTCGACCTCCCTTCCAAATAATGTACAACATTGCGCGCAACGACGAAGCAGGTGGCACGACGGTCCTCGATCAACCAACGTTCAGCAGCATCCAGCCTCACACGCGTTTCCAGCTGCACACGCCAACCATTGGGCGCAAGTATTATGAAGTCAAACAAATTGGCGACAGCGCATACCCTCTCGCAAAGCACAAGAACGCAGTCATTCCTCGCTCAGACCGCCTTGTTTTCGAGCAGGAGGTATTGCCCAGGCCGTCGGCGATGTTCAAGAATGATAACAGAATGTCATTTTGCCTAAACGATGCACTCACGTCTCGCGAGGCTCTATCCAATGATGGTGGTGTTATTCAGCTAGACGGCACGCCCCCCTTCCAGCTCGCGCTGTCCGTCAGGAACCTTGCTGCAAGCCAGGTGTACAAGGAAACGGTTGAAGTGCACGACAAGACCTGGAGGCTTCATCTCCCCTCATATCAATTCACCTCCATTGGCCCTCACCAAATCACAATCGAGTCTGTTGAGGACTCATCGCACTGTGAACAGACTGAGCTAAATCCCTTGCGTCGCTCCATATGGGTTGAAGTTGCAGAGTCCGCTGCGATCATTCCATTCGACAAGAGGGTCGACTTCTGTGTTGGCGATGTGACTCAGTTCCAGCTGGAAGGCAAGCCGCCTTGGTCGATTGGGTGCGTGGGGTTATGTGTCATATTTATGTTTTCTAACGGAAATAACGCCATAGATATCGCATCAACGGCAAATCTTACACCCAAGAAGCAAAGACGTCGCCATTTTCCCTCATGCAACAACAAGCGGGAGAATTCACGATTACCTCAGTCTCGCAGCAGCAGAAGCTATGCAAGGCTACAGTCACTGACCTTCGTTTTACTGTGCATCCTCTACCATCTGCTCAGGTCGGTCACGGCAAGCGGATATACCAGGACATTCATGAAGGTTATAGCAGTCTAAAATACAAGTTGATTGCGATATGCTGATATACTTGCAGGTGACCAAGCAGAGATTGTCTTCACACTGATCGGAGAGCCACCATTCACATTCACGTATCAACGCGCTGAGCCAAGTCCCAAGAAAGGAGGCAAGCCAGGAAAAGTTCTTGAGACACATACTGTGTCAGGTGTCACCACGCACGATTACTCTATATTCTCCGCGCTTGAAGGTGTGTCTCTACTTGGTCACACGTCCAAAGGACCGAAATACATAACTAACTTGCGTATCGTTGCAGGGACATGGACAGTAACATCCATATCTGATCGTTACTGCCGATACCCTTCACAGCCGGATGGCATGGTAGAAAAGCCACGACAGTAGGCTCTTCAGATATGAGCGCAACCATACTTCATGCAAGACACTTGTAGCACTAGACCGATATCATAGCATAATATTCATGTACATGTGGGCTAGTCTCGTCACCTCAATATCTTGGTGAGGGCTGAGCGCACTACATGCCATCACACCGTCACTCGTCGAAGGAAAGTGCTCGCAAGGAAAAGTAGTGACCGAGTGCATTATATATTTATGTACGAGAGCGATGAGTCTAGTACACTGTTTCCTTCTGTCCTTCTAGACCTGGACGGACGAGATGTAGAACCACTTTGAGACTGCAAGGAGAAGCTGCAGCAATTAGGATGAAGGGGAAGAACAAGTGCTCACTGGAAGGATCGATGGGTGCAGGAGGCTGCCTCGAATCGGCAGGAACGTTAGCTGTGTCGTTGCGGCTAACAAAACCTGGCGAGGTCGAGTTGGTGAGGCTGCGACTGTAGAATTTTTATTTTTAGCCACTACAAAACGAGGAGAATCATCTCACATAGAGATCTCGTAGGAAGGAGTCTTAGCTGGGCTCTCTCCCGTAATAAGGCGCCGCCATGCCTCGTTACACTCGTGGATGATTTCAGTTGCGTATTTTTTGTTCTTGGCCTCGCCAGAGAAAGCAAAGGCATTCTCGCCCTTGCCATCGGGAATCTTGTAGATCCTAGCGGAGGTTGTAGCTCCTTGGTTAGATGATGAAATGCAAGACTTACCTGAACCACTCATTAGTGGCCCTGATCAAGCCAGGAAGGTGGCGCTCCACGTCCTCGATGTCGTTTAGCTTTGATGCCAGAGGATCGTGCACATCAACGACGATGACTTTCCAGTCGGTCTCACCCTCGTCGAGCAGAGCCATGATCCCCAGGACCTTAACCTGCTTGACCTGGCCGACATAGCCGACATTCTCGCCAATCTCACAGACGTCTAATGGGTCGTTGTCACCCTTGGCTTTGGTCTCTGGGTGGAGAGCAGCCGGGTCCTCCCAGGTCTGGTGATGATCGATGGTGCTCAGGCAAGCGAACAAGAGCAAGAATCATGGAAGTGTTCACCTGAGGGAAGGCACCGTAGTTCCAGATGTAGCCATGGTGGGGGAAGCAGTTGCGGACGAAGCGCAATCGACCCTTCTTGATATCCTGCTTGATCGGGTTAAAGGGCTCCTCCTTGGAGATCTCCATCTTCGCGTTGGTCCATCGGGGGACCTCGACGATCATGTTGAGGATGCCGTTGCTCTGATCCGCGAAAAGGGGAATGTCATGGAAGGAAGACACGACGGAGCCATTCTGCTCGATAAACACCCGGTGCTCTGTGGGCGGGCTGATCAGTTGGCGCGATGTAGAATGCGATCGCACTGACCGAGGGTGTTGGGTGCACCGATGAGGCGAGTACTGAATTCTGAGAACTTGTTAGCGGAAATTCCAGGTTGGAACGGAGGTGAACACACGGGATACCATTGGTGAAGCAAAGTGTCCGACTTGTTGAGAAAGACGACGAGCTGCTATCATATCTGCCCAAAAGGCTTATACTTTATAATTAACGGTTTGTATATATAATTACAAAATTGCCTTCCTGCTGGCAACACCGGCGGACCCCGGGTCTCCATTTCCCGGCTCATAACGATGTACTATACAAGTATGTACGAGACTACGTGTCAGTTCCTAACGATTGACTAACCATCTTAGGGGTAGTCGGTCCCGAACAGAACACAATGATCATTCCGGGAATACAGCGTTGTCTACAGAAGGATTGTGCATAAGAGGATAAACTTACATTATACCTGTTCGATGTCACTAGCTTTGGGCTTCGAAAATGCACCATTGAAGTCTAGTCTAAGTAACAGCCTCTCAACGTGTCGGCGGACTTCTCCCTCTCCTTCAAAACCCTTCGTGCCCTTTCCTCGGATCAGTGTGCGCTGTAATGTCGATACATTGGCCAAGCTAGCGTTCATCAAAATAGACTTCGAGGCGTCACCAGAAGCCGTAAAGGGTTGCTGAGAGGTCGAGAGAGAAAGTTGCTCGTAGAACAAGTTGAACAGCGTACGAAGGCTCTGATGGAAGAGATGATCAGAAACAATAGCCTATCTTGAGTCGAAAAACGTACCTCGTTGACCTCCGACACCACTTGCAACCGCTCCCTTACCATAGCACCCACCTTATCATCACCGCCAGTTGATAAACTCCCCTCAAACAGCAACGCAGGCAGAACGTCTCCGCCCCATCTCTCCACCTGCGCAACAAATCGTTCACACACCTCAAAGATCGGCCGAAGGATCGCAGTCAGAGCGGGGTTAGACAGCAAGCACCCCGTGAGCAACCGTTCGAGGTAGGTCGTGTGGATATTTCGCAATGTGGTGAAATCAAGATAAGTCGAGGGGTCTGCACCGGCTTGGGTGGCAACGTTATGTGGATTGGTATGCTTGCCGACGCTATCTGCACGTCCGCGACTTGGATTATCCAAGAGATCCTTCAGTCTTCTGAACTCGACATCTACGACATCGACCATAACATAACCCAGGAGGGTGTCAAGAAACCAGCCCATATCCCTCACGACACCCCATCCGCAGCGTAATAGTTCCTTGCGCACTTCAAGGTCCTCAGCAGTGCCACCTTCGCCAAGACCTGTCCATCGCCGTCGCGCACGTTGTGTATTGGACAGTGAGGTCCAACAAGTGTGGATTCGGGTGTGGGTTTTGCGCAAAGAGGATAGGTAGTTAAAAAGAGCTGCGTATATCTGAAGATCCGAGGGGTGCAGAAAAAGATCCAGAGGCCAGGAAACATTGTACGACAGTATGAGATTCGTGCCTAAAAGGAGATCATCAAAAGACGTGACTTCGGGTGAATTACTAGCAATGGATGAAGACAGTCCCTTGAAGTTTGCTAACGAGGGGAGGAGGGGCCTGAGGGGCCCGGAAGGGAGTTGGAAGTGAAGATGTAAGAGTGACGAATCATGCTGAGCGGTAGTACCGAGAGACGCTCGGAGGAGCGCTAGATTGAGATCTTGTTCTCGAATCACTGACACGGCTCCTGATGGTGTTGTGAGCCGTGATATCTTCAAGCGCTCAATCTCGCGGATGAGCGCTAAGCTGAATTCGCCATTGCGCAGAAGAAAGTAAGAGGCCCTGTCAATTAAGCGTCAGTCTGCCATGTTCAAAAGGTGTGCGTGGAAGGGTGACGTACAGCGATATAACGGTATCTTCAACGTCCTTCCGAGTCAGAACGTTGAGCCATAGCCATTCGCTAATACTTGTCTGGATCTGCGAGATTACGAGGTCGAATTTGTATTGATCTTCGGGCAAGACTGTCTCCAACAAATTGGCATATTCAAGCGCCTGCTCGCGCGGTAACTGGTTCTGCCACTTCTTGGCTTTTATGGTCGCGATGGCCCGCCCCACATAAATGATGGATTCTCTCGTTTGAGGAGAGACACAAGAGGGCATGGTTCCTTCCAAAAGCGTAAAATCTTTCGATGCCAGAGGATCAGAAGAAGTAAGGGATCCGTGTACCATGAAGGCGGACAATTGGCTCCTCCACACGCGTTGAACGGCGACAGAAAGGCGTGAAATAATATCCGCAATCCGATGGACGCCAGTCTTTGCACGGGCGAGCAGCATGTCAATAAGGGGACCGGGCTGCCGGTACTTCTCAGCTTGCAGTTGATCCATCAAGGTCTCTAGCGCTGTGAGGGGAGCGTCCCATTCTGCAAAAGTCGCCCGTACAGCTGAAAGTGGTACGAAAGACCCATGAGCAACGAGCTCAGGATCGCGTTTCAAGACCTTCGCCTCTGTATCTACCACAAGTTTTTCGTATTCGTCCTTCAGGATCTGGGTTAATGTCGCGCAAAGCGCGCAGACATAACGCGACTTGGACCGAGAGAGGATTGTACAAGCCTTCTTTATATTGCGATATCTGAAGGCTATTCGTCCGAGGGCTTCAAGACATTGTTCTTCGCCCGGATGTAGTAATGGTCTGAATGCAGGATGTACATTGTGATCTGTTGGGAACAATGATGAGGAGTGTCCTGCAAGGACTAGCAGGACCTCTGCGATCATGTCGAGATAGGTCTAGACATCAATTTGGCAGAGGGAAGTAGGGAAAGCAAGCAAACTCACCTGAACGATGAAATAAAAACTTGCTACTGGATCGTCTGAACTCTGTACAGATTCCAGAAGGAACAGTAGCAGTCCGTAAGAGGCACGCTCTCAGTGAACTTGGATGACTCTCGTTTCAGGTCTTTCAACTACTAGTACTTACTATTTTTGGACTAATAGTAACATTCCATAACTTCACGTTGGCTACCATGACCGACAACGAGCACGAAGTCGTAGAGCGTCAAGTAGGCAAGGGCTTTGACAGCTTTACCCTCGACGATGCATTCTCAGACGGCGAGGACAGTGATTCTAATCTCGAGTTCAGCTCCGCAGTTCTGAGGAAACATCTCGCCGAGAATCCAAGTTGGGTGGAAAAGGATGACCGAGAAGATGACGGGGAGACCGATTATGCCTCTGCGCACGACCTTGATACGTCGATTTCAACATTCTGTCTCGACGGGAGCTCCAACTCTCACCAGGAGTCTAGATCATCTTCCCCTTCACCCTCGGGCCCGCTGGAAACGGAGGAGCAGGAGCAGGACTTCTCACAGGACTTCTCTGATATCACACTCTCAGAGGGATCGGGTATGAACGGGCACTTGACTATTAGGCATGCAGATATCCAAGAGTCGGAAGATGCCTCCCCTCTGTGCGATACATCACAATAT
Source organism: Rhizopogon vesiculosus (assembly GCA_001882365.1). Classification (NCBI taxonomy): domain Eukaryota; kingdom Fungi; phylum Basidiomycota; class Agaricomycetes; order Boletales; family Rhizopogonaceae; genus Rhizopogon; species Rhizopogon vesiculosus. The sequence goes on from LVVM01000989.1 coordinate 10,249, forward strand.
CCTGCCGTTCACATCGACGCCGGTGGATCTTCACCAAATGGTGTAACCACGAGTATCGGCGCTGAAAGCGATGTGAAAGGGCAACAGGAAGATGAGGCAGTCCGTCCGATGTCAACTGCATCTTCTTCCCACCTCCCCGCGCCTAGCCATGATCTTCCACCACTTCCACCATCCCCTTCTTCCCCTTTACCCAAAAGCCCGACCAGCTCATCCATGAATCATCAAAAAACGCGACCAGCGGGACCGAGTACCTTCCAGAAAGTAATGAGTAAGACACGTCCTCATTTCCTACCTCCGAAGAGCCGCCAAGAAGACAGGAAACATATGGCAGACTGGGAAGCCATGATGAAGCAAAGTCGTGCCGCAGGTAATTTTCTAAGTCACATTCATAGTGGCTATGAGCTGACATGGTGCTAGAGGAGAAGCGGCGGAAAGCACTACAAGAACGCCGTTTAGCTCGCGAACTCAAGATCGAGCAGTCCATCTACACATGGGAGAAGGAGATACTCCCCGATTGGCGCATTGTCCATAAGAATCCCAATCTCCGCAAACTTTGGTGGAACGGCATACCTACTAAACTACGTGCTTCGATGTGGCAGCAGGCTGTTGGTAATGCACTCGCTCTCAGCAAAGGTAGGCGTCGCATATATAAACCTTTCCCTATATTATACGCTAGCCCTAATTATGTTTCAAGATAACTACAAAAACTGTCTCAGCCGAGCTAAACGTGCGCTTTTGGCCGGTTCATTTCCTGCAGAAACACTACAAGCGATCGAAGACGACATTCTGTCCACCCTTCCTGGCCTTCACATCTTCCACCCCGAAACTGGGCCGCTCTACCAAGACCTCATGGATATGCTATGTGCATGGGTCGTCTCTCGTGTGGATGAGGGTCTGGAATATGTGCATGGGACTGCCAAGATTGCTGGGATGATCCTACTGAACATGAAACCACAACAAGGCTTCGTAGTGATGAGAAACCTCCTGGAGAGGCATTGCATGAGGTCATTTTATGACAGTGCTGCCACCAAAGATGACGTGAGTGCTGCAGTTTGGTTTGAATCAGAATCTGACTGAATCACAGTATATAGGTCGAGGCTTATTATCGGTGAGCACAAGGGCATATGGTAAATACACTTTGCTTATGCTCTGCTTAGAATATTCGATACCCTTTTAGCTGACAGTATGCCAAAAAGTAAGAATTCAAATATATTCCTCACCGCTTCGGCTTGATTCTATTTTCCTCAGTGTATTTCAATTTCAAGCAGCACCAGATATCACCTAGCGCCTATCTGCCTGCCTGGCTAGTCCCGCTATTCTTGGACCACCTGCCCTTCGAAGCATGTGCACGCTTATGGGACGTGCTTCTACTAGAAGGGGACTCTTTTCTTTTCCGCGCTGCTCTTGCTGTTCTCGCAGTGCTTGAACCTCGACTATTCTTCCCTGACCGACAGGAGCTTCTAGATCTCCTACAGTAGGCGGCTACTTGTTTCTTGTTTCCACACTGAAGTAAGCGTCGCTATTACAGAGGTGAAAGTAAGGCTGCACTGGAAGTAGCCACACGTGAAGGTCGTTTATTGGATAGTGCAAAATATGCTATCTACGGCGTAGACGAGGAGACCCTCTGGGAGCGGATTGACAGTATGGAGGATTGGTGGAGGGAGTCTACATGGAAACGACTGACGCAACGCGAGCTGCCAGATTTGTAGCCCCACTGATAGTGCAAGTGCATTCGTAACAAATGACGGCGCAAGAGCAGAAGCATTACATATGGTGTATGATATCATCCAGCGCTATCCTCATCGTCATCTTCGACTGCATCCTTGTAGAAAGCGTACATTCTCCGCCTATTTGCATCCCGCGTTTCTGTTTCGCTTGCTACATCGAATATTTTTTGCAGTATCGACTTACGTACAGCATCCGCATCCTCCGCTCCTTCACTTTCTGGACTGCAGGCGCAGGCGTTGGACAGCAGCTTTGAGTAATGGGAGGATGACGTGCGCGCTTTCTTGCGGCTTGGGGGACCAGATGATGATTTGAGCGCATTATGCAAAGGCTCGAATAATGAAGATTGTATGTGCTTATAAGTCGTGTTTGTAGGCGTTCGTGCCGCGAGCACGATGAAAGGCGATAGTAGCGTGGACATTGGCACCGGAAGCGGCGACTCTGATCTTAACAAGGTTTTATCCAGCTCTTCGAGGTATATTTCCGATAGGTGGAATGCAAGACTAGCTGGCACTCGAATATCGTTGGAACTGTAATGATAGCTGCAAGTCTGTTTTGACATTTTTAAGAGAGCATCTTACCATAGTGGTCCGTTGGGACCAGACAATATTAAGTTGTACTCCTCGACAGCGGCAGCATCCCATTTTGTGCGTATGAGGAGCCTGAAGCTCGCATTCACGAACTTCCTAACGAGCATGTAATATTTGTCCATCCTGAAAGCCAAAATTAGTACATAAAATAATACCGCGTCATAAAATCTATGCACCGAAGACGGTCAATCCCATTCCATTCTCTAACTGTCATGGTCCAAAAACCCCGCAGGAAATTGAGCGACGAAGGTACGTCAGTGATGGTGAGTATGAGCTCCGCTAGCTCCCCTGCCACCGCTTGTTGTACAAGTGGCTTATCCGACATCCAGAAGCCTGATGTATGACATCAGAAGTGACGATTAAGCATGAATGCGGACGGAACATACAGTAGAAGATGCCCTTCCACAGCTTAGCCATTTCAAGATCTGGCAAGACATTTCCTGATTCACTGGAGAGGAAAGCAGCGAGTTTTTTTACAGCTTTATCCCGTGTTTTCTTATCTTCGTGAAGTCAGCAAAGATAGGAGAACTACCTCTCTTGGGCGCACCTGAGGAAGCAAGGTACTTGCCCAAAGGCGGGGCTGCTGGATCAGACGAAGCAGACATGAATTCAAGTGGTCAACAAAATGATCTTTTGCACCGCAGATTTCATTCATGTATGAGCACGTGACATGGCACCAAATTTGGTATGTCTGGGAACAGGGGTACGATAATGGCAGCAGGCATCATCGCATTCTCCCCACCACGACAGTAACGCAGCAAGATTTCTCGGAGTTTGGAGCATACTTTGACTGACGTATAAAGGTCTGCACAGACAAGTGACTCGCCATCTACTAATACCTCATGTCAAAGGGACCCATCACGTGTCATGGTGAGCACTTGAATTCACCGGTGCTATCCCAGTTCATTCACACCTTACAGTCCTCGATGTCTCCACAGGGAGACCAGCAGCAGGAGTGGATGTAAATATCCAGATTTACCACAAAGGACAGAGAGGCGTCGACATCTTCAGTCCGTTTGCACTCGGGTACGCTTTAATACGACTTCGCACACTGGTCTTCATGCTCTTGCAGTGTCACAGATGCCGATGGGCGATGTATGAACATACTGCCACCACGAGGATCGGATGAGGCTAGATTGCAGCATAAGGAATTGGAGGCAGGACTGTACAAGGTTGTCTTCAAGCCAAAGGAGTATTTTGAGAAGACAGGCAGAAAATGCTTCTATCCCTGGGTAGAGGTAAGATCGATCTACTGCCAGGCAGTTATTTCATGTCGCCTGACTCTGTGGGCAGATCACTTTCGAAGTCGAAAACCCAGAAGAACATTACCATATCCCACTTCTAATTAGCCCGTATTCCTTCACCACATACAGGGGCAGTTGAGTGTATGTGGAATGAAGTGATCTGGGACGTCGTGCATCTCTCGTGTATCGTACCAGACCTTGTAATAGGGACAGAATATCTCGACGATCTTCCAAACACGAACTGCCAGCGGGAAAGTGGAAAGCAACGATCGCGTGAACAGATAATATCTACACGCATCTAAGAACAATCATTATACAAGGACCTTGTGATATGTTACGCCCTTGATATGACCGCCACGCATAGATGTCTTAACATTATACAGGAACTGTTCGCGGTTCTTTCGTAGTTCCTCTGCTGCCTCTGTGAAACGTAGTCAGACAAGCTCATGAATCTGTAAGAGAACAGGTAGCACACCCTTGTTCAATGGATCATCTGCATTAGGCTCCAAGAAAAGATATTGTAGGCCAACCATGACGGAGTTCAGATTTAAAACAGGTTTCCAGTCTTCTCGGAGAATGTTCAAACACACGTTTCCCTCGAGGTCAACGTTCGGGTGGTATATCTGCATTCAAATAGAGTTAACATAGCAGAGTGTGACGTAAATAGAACGCACCGTTTGCATGCACTTGACCTTAGGTGGCTCGTGTGGGTAGTTGGTGTTAATGGTGAAAGAGAATGTGAAAGCGCCACCCATGTACATCCCTAGTAGCGTTTGTGAGTAGGGGGTTATGTCCAGTATTCTGTATACTCACCTTCGTCAGGGGTGATGGTAAGAGTGAAGTTCAGGAGGTCGGACGGGTCTGGGAAGTTAGTCTTCATAGTGGGTGGGAGGTCAAGTTCAGTCAGATCTGGAATCGCGTAAATTCAGAAACCAGAACGATAGTAAATGTGCCAGTGCATACCTTTCTGCACTCGTATCTGTGCAGCACTTGTCTTTGGCCTCCTCTTAGCTGCGGCGTCCTCGTTCTTCTTCATACTCCATATCTATGCACATCAGGTTCTTCAGCTTGCTGTATGGAGAGCTGGTGGATATACATACCTTGATCATGATGGTAGTCTAGGATTCGTGAAAAGGGATTATTATGCAAGTGGTAGTGGTAGTTGTGGCAAAAGGTGCGTCCGATGAGGTGGGTGTAGGGGAACAGGGTGACTTGTGCGGAATGTGCCGAGAGCGTGCTGGTGGAAGGCAAGCTGGCTGCTTGTCGAAGGCCTCATGTTTATACACAATCTAGCAGCGCTCATGACTCGGAATATTTTCGACTTGGAGGAAACGTCTGTTCTATTTCTCCTCAAATTCACGTCCACCGAGCGACGTTTGCTCAGGACCAGCAGTTTACTTATCTAGTAGTATCATGCATAGTAATCTAGCAACTTCAAACATGAAATACCGGTCTTGGATGGACGAAGGACGAATGTTTTGGTATCCTTTGATGTTTTACTCCCAGGAGTAACCCAGTTGTCCACCGTTATAGAATTGGTGCCTGGACTGCTGACTCTCGCGAGCAATGCTAGTACCCGGCTGTTCACTGTTATAGAACTACCTTATAAACTCTTGTAAGGAATTACCATCGGATTCGAAAGGTGAGCTAGAGAAACCATGTCGACGCTATCCGAAACCCTGCCAGTCATCGACCTCGATGTCTTCTTGTCTCTACCTGAACAATCAGTCAAAGTGCAAGAGGAATGCAACAAGGTTTTGCCTTTTGCCCTTCCACCTACGATCTGAACTACTGACCACTTGATTCACAGGCTGCTAATGCATTGATCACATACGGAGCACTCCTTGTTCACGATTCTCGCGTATCAGAGGAAGACAATGATACTTTCCTCGATCTCATTGAAGATTATTTCGCGCAGCCTATCGAGGAGCTACAGAAGGATGAGCGCCCAGAGATTCATTATCAGGTTGGCGTCACCCTCGATAACACTGAGAAGCCCAAATGTGCCGTCGATGAGCCGTGCTTGGATATTATCGCCAACTTGGACCCAACAGAGCGACCATTAGATATCTCTGGGCACCATCCCGACCCGAAATGCAGATTCTTCTGGAAAATGGGAGCTCCTCCTCCATACGAAACCGAGTATCCTGCGCTTAACGCCCCGAATGTCGTTCCGCAAGCACCTAGCATCAGGGAGAAGTGGGAACCTACCATGGAGAAATGGGGGCGTTCAATGAAGAATGCGTGAGTTCTGTTCATTATCCCGTCCGAGGAATGTCACTAACTCAAAGTTTCAACTTAGTGTTGAGAATATCGCTGAAATGACAGCGATCGGTCTCGGACTTCCTCGGGAGTTTATCAAGGACGCAGGGAAATATGGGTCAGTACTTCATATATCAGTCTATGATTGATTCATCGATGCCGCGGATAGCCCACATCTACTTGGCCCAACGGCTTCTGATTTGGAGAAGTATGGGCAAAGGGATACTATACTTGCGGGGTTTCACACAGATCTTAACTGTTTAACGATCCATGGTCGCTCACGATATCCTGGACTCAACATCTGGGCACGCAATACTGGAAAGCGCATCCCTGTTAGATTCCCACCCACTGGACGTTACCTTCTCGTGCAAGCAGGAAAGCAGATTGAACATCTGACTGGAGGTCTTATCAAAGCTGGGTTCCATGAGGTAGTCGTCAATGAAGCCACGCTCCAGGTTATATACACTGTTGAACCTTGCATGCAAGTGAAGACCTGACCTCATATTTTATAGACTGTCGAGCGGCGTACAGCAAGCCACCCTGACCGACCACTTATTCGTATATCATCAACTTTTTTCTGGCACCTCTCCTCCGATTACGAGCTTGTTCCGAAACCTGAACTATCTGAGCGTGCAAATGCATTAAACATGACTCAGAAAGCTCAAACAGTTTATGAACGGATCAAAGTTGGACAGCAGGTTCAGAAGTGAGTGCCAACAAATATCCCAATGTGGTGTGACTCATATCTAGCAGTGAACTCAAACACATTGCTCTCATGGCATAAACGCGAAAGCACCTGCTGATTAAAGTATTGGGTCGAGTATATACCAGTAATGTATGCATACAAGGACAGTTGGTTCTGATTTCGCTTACTTATCATACTTAGTGGTTCTTTTTGACTCTGTTACAAGGCATGAAACGACGATATCGTCCATAAAGGGTAGACCTTCCGGAAAAATCTCCAATGTCTGAAGCTCCCCCCTTCTTTTGATGGGCCTGAAGGAAGCAAGGATGGGACCGTCTTTCACTCCGTACTGAGTGCACTGGACTGAAATTACCTAGTACACACCACGAACTGCTGTGAGAAAAGCTCCAATCACACGAAAAAGAAAAGAATTCGCACCTTTTTATCCCGATGTTTTGACTCCCATATGAGAGACTTTCCCTCATGGGAATGAAAACGCCAGTCGTATCGCTGCCGTATCTTTATGGTATGTCACTCAAATAGTGGTGACCATTCAGTTGATGCAATGACCTACCGATTCGCTTTCTCCCTTGCGGATATGTATATCATCAAGATGAGCGATCTTTGAGCCAAATTGAACAGTCCCCTGATACTTAGCGTGCTCGCATAGAGGCCGCCTATGAGTGTACATTAGCGGAAGCACGTCGATGGAAACGCAGAAGACCGAACTTGATTTCCGCAACAACTTGACCTTGGTCTGATCCTCCTCTGCGAATAGTCGTCGTGTATATGTGAGGTCTGAAGCAGTCACTTGAGACAGAAATGTGGTACAGAGGTCGTGAATTTTGAGAGAGTGGATGGGGCAGGAGCAGCATAGCGTTTGTGCCCAGCGGTGAGAATGTGAATGGTCCTCTTACTTCGGCATCAACTGAGTCGTAATTGGGGATGTGGAAAGACGACGTCATCCTGGGATCAACGAGCGTATCAGTCGATAAATTGGCCTGCGGAGCCAACACCACCACCGACGACGATTCAATTGCAGGTCCTGGGGAATATTCGTCTTCTTCGAGTTCATCAAGCTGTTGAACCGCAATATGGTAGCTGGAAGCCAAGAGTCAGGATGACAGTAAAATTCACGGCATCTCGAAGGGACACAGACCTCGGAGGTGCACTACATATAGAGATGGTGTTCGACATGTCTTGTCGCAAGGTAGAGTTGCGGTCGTAAAGCGTGGGGGTTACTTATATACATACCCCAACCTACGTATAAGGGAAAAAAAGATCAATCAGAAGAGCACTGGATTCTACACCGTTAAGGCTGTGTCGCCAGCAAATGATTAATAGCCGCACAAAAAGTACTCACAGGCGACACACTCGGAGGCTACTTCACTAGGTTAGCAAAAGCGCCGAAATAGAGAACCCATGCAAACGTATATAGGTGATGAGTATCACATTACGCTGCCATTTGTTTTTTTTTTTT